>JANTPZ010095626.1:0-11405 GCA_025593235.1 Vachellia pachyceras | reverse complement strand
TTTTGCTTGAAGCCAGTAACAAGGAAAGAGTTTTGCATCAGTGACACAGTAGGCATTCCTTACCTTAGAACTAAGCCACATAAATAAAAAGGTTCTGCGCAGAAAGCCACCTGTGCCTTTAAACAATTTCAGGATCATGCCTGGTAAAACTGGGTGCAAGACAGGATAGCCATAAAAGCTCGACCCAAGAAACATAATGACTGGTTTGATTGGCTTTTTCAGCAAAATGCAGGAAATGCTTTTGGTATAGTAATTTTTTTCTTGTGAAAATCTTGCCATCACTGAGAGGGAGCCCCCCGCCCCCTAAAAAAAAACACACACACACACAGTGTTTCGTTTTCTTTTTTCTTTTGTTTTTTTTTTTTTGTGAGTGTCTGTGTTCATCAGCAAAGAAATATAAATAAGTCACTCTATAATTAACAAGAAATATAATCCTTAAAGTAGTAGGCATATGTAATGACCTGAGCTGGATAAACTTCCCCTCCAGTAAGATACTGGAATGCAGAATAGATGTATAGAAATCCGGCTGGGTAGACCAGAGGCCCAGTATCACCTTTCAGGTTCTTGTAATCCCTCTCCCCTCCAAGAAACCCGGTAACCTGTTTGATGAAACAACATTGGATTACAAATTTAAAATACGAATTCACTAAACCCAGTAATTAAATTAAAACTTCTGGAGATAGCCCACAAATATTGGGAACTTAAGGGAAGAAATTGAAAATTTTAGGCCTGCATTGTTTTTTAACCAGAACTGAACATTTTTGTTAAGTCAAAAACACTAAAAGAACATAGTAATGATACTTAAAATCCATCCGGACAGCGTATTGACAGCCTAGTTTCATCTATAGGGAAACAGACAGAGACGGACAAGCCTAAAAAAAGACTTTCATTTGTCTGGCAAATAGCCCGAAAAGACACTTACTTGTGACATGTAAGCGTCCCAATCTATCTTAGTATCTGCAATGTAAGACAGACAAACATCAGCAGTCAAAATGGTACCAAAATCCCCTCCCCCAAATAGGTCCGTATACATGAGAAAATGTAAAGAATGTTGAATGGGTGTGGATTCTCTGCAGTTGGCTAAATGACTGTAGGATGTATGGTTTATAAAAATAAGCCATTCCAATAATTCATTTAGGGATTATATGCCATATTTATTTGTTAGTTAAAGAGAATCATACTTCAAATTGAACTCATAATTTGACTTGGTTCAGTACTACACTCTGAGGGGATATTTAAAATACACTATTTTGAATAGTTAAAGCTCAAACAATGCATGTCATGGTTTCTTCATTATTAAAAGTGTCTAACATGGCAGTGGCATGAGATCTCCCATTAGATTAGTGAAATGGCTTTTTATTGAATGTACACCTACAGTCATTTAGCAGACTGTAGAAAATACACATCCATGTTGAACTTACATGGGACAAGTGCGATGATGAGAAAGGCAAGGATGGCATCCGCAAAGACCAGAGCAATAGCGAAGGGTACCTTTGGATTCTCCGTAAACTTGCAGGCTAAAGCCTTTGATCTCGGCGGCGGAGCCGATCGAGTCACTGCTTGGACATCCATGGTTTCCCCGCCTCTGAATCGGGTTCCATCGTCCATTATGCCAGCTGAAAGACTTCGAAGCCAGGTCTTGAGCCACTCACAAAGAAAACGGCTTTTTATTTTAGAGGCAAATATCTTGGGCCCAATTTTCCACTTTTGGACTCTAGACTAGAGGCCCCATACCTAAAACGGACGCGGAACACAGCCTATTTAAATTTACTCTAGAGGACGGTTGGTTCAGCGGTCTTACTGATTCAAACTTAACCAATGTCAGGGGTTCGAATCCTACCTTGGATATGCAGCTCCTTTAAAATTTAGGGTCAGCTGTCCCACCCATCGAGGTACCTACAAACCAATAAGGGAATTAGTCACTACCACTGGTAGTGAATACCCTGGTTTAGTACCAAAAAAAAAAATTACTCCAGATCGGAACAAAAGTTGATCCAAAGGGTAAATTGGCTCATAAACTTGAAAGCATGTTGTGATACTGATAAGCCCAAACAATATTTACCTAAACTTTTTGTACCTAAAAAAACTTTACTCTTCACTTTGTATCTTCCAAAAATCATTTGTTACACTATAAATTTCCTTTGCACAAAAACTCCTCTTCATGTTTATTTTAAATTTACAGTCTCCAGAGCTGGAACGAACTTCGAACTCAAAACAAAACTGAGGGAAAGTTCTACAACGGCTCAAGAAGATAACACCTTATATGCTAGAGTAAATGAACAATGTTCTCAACATCATAATTCAGAATAATTGTATATCTTTTCAATAAAAAAAAAAAAGTGGCCATAAATAAAGAAAACTATGCAGTATACCTAGTATAATCGATATGGATAATCCTGATTATCCAATACTTAGTAATAGTATCTCAATTGCAGTGGATTAGAATTTTTCAACATGTCAAGATGGTCTACTCAATTATAACATCACTAAAACTATTTGCATGACCTCTTTCAATAAAGATGACGACCAATAAAATGGGGAAGCGCTCAGAAAAAGTATACAATACTATGTGAGAACAATAATTACCTTCAAAAAAATCATAGTTACATCATAAATGCATTGAATTAGTGTTTCTGCAAAAGTGACACTCACACTAAATGGTTTTTTTTTTGTGAAACCTTCGATGCAAGATAATGAATATGGTGAATTAATGGTTTTTCTAAAAAAGCAACATTCACATTGAACTGTTCTTCAATTCTTGAGTAAAATCTTCCTTACAGATATTGAATGTGGTGAATTGGTAGGTTTTCTGAATGCCAAACGCTGACATTGAATGGTTTTTTAATGAAATCTTCCCTCCATAATATTTAATGTGATGAATTAAGGAATTTTATAAGTGGCGATACTCGAATGGTTTTGAATAAAATCTTTCTTATAGGATATTAAATATGATGTAAGTGATTTTCTGAAAGGCAGTGCTCACAATGAATGGTTGTTAAGTAAAATCTTTCTTGCAAGATATTAATGGGTGAATAAAGTGTTTTTCTGAGAGGCGACTAGAGCTGGGAAACAAGCTCGCCCGAGGATTGGTAGACCAGCCAGCGGGTGATGCGGGCAATTGGATTCTAAGAAAACATCTTCAGAATATGCTTTCATATATTATTTAGCAATTATAACCTTTTTAATAAATTTTATATATTCCAATCTAAAATATTTTTAAGGAATATTTATGTTTCATACATAAATAACAATAAGATTGAAAGATTAAAATAAGTATATATAATTATGTGTTGCGCAACTCATTAAGATTTAACATTTTCAAAAATTTACTATAAAAATGTTTTTTTCTTAAAAAGGGCAGGGCTAGCCCATGTGGGTTGAGTCCATTTCATCTTGGTTGTCGTGGCCCTCATGGGTTGAGTCCGTTTTACCAGTTCTATGCGACACTCAAGTTGAATGGTTCTTGAGTGAGATCTTTCTTACAAGATATTGAATTGGGTGAATTAAGAGTTTTTTTTAAGATGACACTTGAACTAAATGGTTTTTGAGTGAGATCTTTCTTACAAGATATTGAATGGAGTAAATAAATGATTTTTCTTAAAAGTGACACTCACACGGAATAATTCTTAAGTAAAAACTTCCTTGCAAGATATTAAATGGGTGAATAAAGTGCTTTTCTGATAAGTGATGCTCATACCGAATGATTTTTGAGTGAAATCTTTCTTACAAAATATTGAACAAGGTAAATTGGGTTTTTTTTAAGAGGTGATGCTAACATTGAATTGTTCTTAAGCAACAATTTCCTTTTAGGACATTGAATGAGGTGAATTGAGGGTTTTTCTGAAGTGTGAAGCTAACACTAAATAGTTCTTAAATGGAATTTTTTTTTTCTTACAAGATATTGAATGAGGTGAATAAAAGGTTCCTGGAAGATGAAACTAACACTAAATAGTACTTGATTAAGATATTCCTTACAGGGTATCAAATATGGTGGATATAAGCTGGCTATAGAAGAGATTTATACATAGGATTGGTAGCTATGAACATGAAAGGGGCAAATCTGGATTTAAGCACAATCAGAAGAGGCCATGCTTAACCCTGCAGTAACACAGGAGTATATGCATGGCCCCATCCACAGCCCTCCATACACAAACCACTTTTTTTGTCACAGTTATTACTTAATTATGATCGAATCTCTACCTTTCTATGGTGTCCAACAAAGGGCTGAAATGTGGGAGACCTCAGTTATCAATATTAGTATATGAACCTCCAAACAAGAAGCGTTCAATTATATGCTTTCTCCACCTCCCACTTGCTCTTCTTTTTCTCTGCCATTGCAATTCACTGCTCTTGCAAAAGTCACGGCCTTTCTTGACAACGAAATTGGAGCACGTCTCCCCAAACCAATCCCAAAATGTCGGGAAATTATATCTTTTGGCGAAGATTCTCCTCATGCCTTTGATTCATCTTAGATAGGAGAGGGGGGTTTGGCCACCACACATTCCCAATTGTACACACCTATTTTGATCACCTCCTCTGTAAAATAAGATGTGGGGTTCCATATGAGTTAAAAGCTGTTCGCAACTATCTTTGACTATGAATGTGTAAGTGTTTATTCTTCAAAAAGACGTCATTCGCTAGAATATAGGATGAAAGAAACTGGGTGAAGTCGGGTTGAGCTCCCTCCTCTACACGATGTAGTTTGATGATGATGATGATGATGATGATGATGAAGAAGGAGGAGGAGGAGCAGGAGCAGAAGGAGGAGAAGAAGGAGAAGGAGGAGGAGGAGGAGGAGGAGAATCTATTATCATCAACAGTTGTTCTAGGTGACACACGTGGTTTTCTTCAATTTACAGAAGCTGATTATGATTTTCTTGGCTCTACTATACTAGCCTCAACCAGTCTCAATATCAGATGCAGATTGAGATATGGTATCTTTTACATCTTTCAATCCCGCAGTTACTTCATCAAAAGTTTAATCTTTCTAGAGTTCAGATTCCTTTTTTAAGACTAGCCAATAAAATATAATATCCCTCCGTGAGGGGCTCTCGCTTGCTGTGAATTTGTATTGACATCAACAATCATATGATTGAAGAATTTGTCTCCATATATGTCAAATACATAGTAGGAATTTGTGATTTCAAATATGAGCAGGTGAATTAAATATATATATTTTTCACTTGAGCGGACCCACCTGGAGTGCTATTTTGACTATGGCTCAGTGTAGTTATATTTGGCATAATAGTCTCTCTCTCTCTCTCTCTCTGGGCAATCATTTCCCTAAAAATCGAGTTTATGAATTTAGCTGCGATACTTAAATGCACTTTAAGCATGGTACCACATTTGAAGACTCTGCTTTGGCTTACAGTCTTACACCTAAACATGTTATGGGACAATTATTGTGACATTTTGATCAAACAGTGAACTTTTCTGTCGAAGGAAGAACCAATTTACTGACTTGACTTATGAGATGATACTCAAAACATGGGTTTAAAATATAATTTTTCCAGCAGAGGTGATAACCGTTAGACCCACTTTTAATATTGAAAGCTACAGGTGAAGGAAGGGGTTAAAATGAGGTCACGAAACATAAAAGATTGATAGGAACATTTTAGAACCTTCACAAATCAAACCTTGTCGCCATAAACTTAAAGGACAAGATACACAGTGGTCCTGCTGAGTGATTTGTCTGCTTCCCCACCTCTTAGATGTTGATGGATTGAATTTTCGCAACCTCTTTTTTATGTCTTTGCATATCTAAATTGCAGTTCTGGCATGGGCACTCGTGTTATCATTCTTCAAGGAATTTCAGAGCACCTCGATGTTAAAACTGGTCTCTTTTTGCCTTCTAAGTTCTAAGTCCCCAGAAAAACATCAGCTGCTAGGCATGTAAGTCGCCACAATGCTGACCATATATGCTCTCAACTTGGATACTTGGGTGTTCCTCTTTTGCACTCCCGGGTCACTAAGGACACTTACCATTATGTAGTGGAAAGAGTGCGGCAACAACTATCTAGCTCGAAGGCGAGATCCTTGTACCTAAGATTACTCTCGCAAAATCCATAATTTCCACCGTTCCATATTACGTAATACAGACCTCTATGCTCCCCTCATCCTGCTGTGCGCAAATTGAGAAAACCATCCGGAGCTTCATTTGGGGTGCAGATACACAACATAGAGGTATAGCCATTTTACCTTGGCATGAGATGTGTCAACCCACAAATATTGGAGGTTGTGGTTTAAAAAAAGATGCAAAGTCAAAACTCTGCCTTCCTCTCCAAATTGGGTTTAAGTTAATTAGCCAAACGGAGTTGCTCTGGGTCTGTGCCCTCAGATCGAAGTATGGTTGGTCCCACTCCAACAATTATAATTTCAACACCCGGACTTGCTCCCATACCTGGCGAAGTATTGCAAAAGCCTAGCCGTTAACCTCCATGGGTATACGATGGATTCCTGGTGATTGGAAACAGGTGCGTTTCTGGACTGACGACTGGAATGGGGAGCTTGGGCCTCTTAAAACATTTAGCCTTCATTGAGATCAGTAACGACTGGCTCAATAAGCCAATTAGCGATTTCATTAATGATCATAGACAATGGCAATAGAACCTATTCCAAGATAAGCTCCCCATGTCGTTCAACCTATAGATTGCCACCATGACCCCTCCACTTCCATCATATGGGGATACACACTTCTATGGGAGCCTCACCAGCAATGGGGCCTTCTCTGTTGCCTCCGCTTACAAATCCTTAGAAGAGGATTCGTGGAATTCTGAAGCACAGCACTGGAAGAACACATGGCATTGGCCAGGCCCTCAACTTGTACGCTCCTTTCTCTGGTTAGCTTTCCATGGGAAGCTCTTGACAAACTCTGAGAGAATGCGTCAGCATATTACAATAGATGCGTCATGCGAACTATGTACTGAAGGAATCGAGGATATTGATCACATATTCCTTAATCGAGGATATTGATCACATATTCCTTAAGTGTCCTCTTTCCCGGGAGTGTTGGAAGCTGCTCATCCCAAGGAACCTACTCTATAACTTTCTCCATCCGCCGATCAGAGAGTGATGGCTGCGTAATCTGAGCACCAGACGCTCGAGCCATCGCTGGAGGCTCATGTTTGGTATCCTCAATTGGAAACTCTGGAATGTGAGAAACAAGCGACTCTTTGGAGACGAATCATTCAGACCTGAGGAGATAATTGCTGCTATTGGAGCTCTTGTCAGACACACCCTTACTGCTAAGAACGTGATTGAGAATTTAGTCTAATTTCTTTGTCTAATTTTTTGGTTTCTTATATGGGCTGTAATTGTAATTATGTAGACATTTTATTTCTTATTGAATGAATCTCCTTTCCACGAGGGGGAAAAAAAAGACAATGCAACTTGCAATAGTGTTACTATCCCACTTTGATCAAGCAAGTTCCTTCTTCATGACTCTGCTGCACTTTATAATTAATTTGGTTGAAACTTTTGCTGAAGGGAAGGTTTGACCCTGACCCTCATAACTTTACTACCCCAAAAGCCAAAAAAAAAAAAAAAAGAGGGGATGACTTTCTCCTCTTTTCCAGGGACATCTGACACTGTCCCCATGATAGTTTCTAACATTAACTAGGGTGGGACCAAAAGCACCTTGACTGTTCACTCTCTGATCTTTTCATATTCTCCTCCATGACTTTTATCAGATTCAGATCTTTCTCCACAATTTTTAACCCCTCCCAGAATTCTTATCTCTGTGTTGTCTCAGCAAAGCTGCTGGGACAGGAAGCTCTCAGCTTACTACTTCTCAGCATGATGGATTGAATGATGAATTGGTGATAGCGGTTATGTTTGGTCAAAAAAATAATTGTTGGTATATATCTCAAAGTATTTATGATTTTCATGTGTTGTGTGGTTGATTATGTACTTGTTGTGATAACTGATAATTAAGATTAGGTTTGAGAAAATCAGATGCAGCAGCCAGATGGAAATTGCCTGCCTGATTGGCTTTTTTTAAGTGTCAAAAGAGAATCTAATCTCACCACAATGTGTTGTGTTGTGTTTGATGCAGTTGTGCAATGATCCATGTTGAATGAAATGCCAAATAAAGACTCGGAAACAGTGAGTGGAGGGTCAATTTATTGTCATCTGATTCTGAATAATACAAACCAAAAATGACCAACACCCCTTCACTTTGGATTTTCCAATAAATCCTTCTTTCAGGGTTATTTTGTTTCAAGGGGGCATTCTCTAGCTCATAGAGATCCTATTCCTGTAAATTAACTCGGAGCAACTTAATTTTCATTCTCAAGAAATACATTTTTTTACAAATTATCATCATATAAACACCATATCTTGGATTTGACCTAAATCCATATTTCAATATAATTTCAGATACCAAATGGCTGACCGGAAAAAAAATAAAAGATAAATTATTATTTTTTTTAAAAATCCTGTTCTAGAAAAAGTATTCAATTTTTCCTATTAATGTGCAGTGATTTAATCAAAAATTAATAAAAGTAAATAGAAAATAACATAAAAGTGGCATTGCCTAGCATCAAGATGAGCTAAATGCTTAGTGATCAATACGAAATTTCTAAGAAGACGTAATTATCTATAAGTGCTGAACGATAAAAAAAAACATGCTTTATTGTATATTTTTATGGCGTGTAGGAAAAAGCATAGTTTTTTTAATTATATTTATTCAAATTTTGAAAAAAGAAGAAGGAAGCTTGGTTGTTTCTTGTTTGTCCCATGTTGTTGCTAAAGGAGAATGCTACGGGCCTGATACGAAAGGGAATTAGGCCCTAATGGCGACAATTGTGTCACCAAAGTAGCCCTTTTTTTAAACAGATTTTGATTAGCTTCATAATTAATCATAATTTGTTGCTATGTTATGTTATGTAATTAAAGATTCCTTAATTAATAGTTCAAACGTACCCATCAACACATTGCCGCACGAAAATCCCCCAATTAGTTCATGACGTACCCGATTTGATTTTATTTTTTATATCTCCTTCATTTTAGCCATCCAATGCCCAAATTATACCTAGCATTTTTATATTCTTCCTCTTTTTTATAATAAAAAAATTATTTTCACAAATATTAATATGTCATATAGTGGGTACAGGCTGCTAGAGTTTTGACCTACAATGGCCTAAAATAATAAGAGTCAAGTATGTATTAATTAATTAAGTCATTAGTTTGTGTTTAAAGCCACCAAAGGGTAGCTTTTCACATATAAATGATTTTGGCAAAATTAGCAATTAGGCACTCACTTTAGAGCTTGTTTGGGAGTTAGGTTTGAAACCTAGGTTTCACAGATTCTGAGGCAAAACCTAGGTTTTGAAAAGTGATTTATATTTGGGAAGTTATAGCTTTTACGGATTCCGAGGTAAAAAAGTAAGAAAGAGTGGGTAGGAAAGAGGAAAGTAATAAAGAGAAAGAGAGAAAAAGTAAGAAAGAGAAAAGAGAAAAAAGTAGTAAAAAAAGAGTATGAAAGAGAAAACCTAGATTTTGAAACCTAGGTTTCAAAAAATTGAAACCAAACGAGCCCTTAACACTTCCTCTCCTTTTGAGATCATCAAACTGGCATAACACAAAGGACCCATTTCCACATTTTTTTATTTATAAAATAAATATTGCCTCCTCCTATCCTAGCTACAGGAGTTAGGTACTGGGTTACTTTTGTCCTAAATATAAAAATAAATTAGTTATTTACCTCTTATATTGAGAATGGGAGAAAGTAATAATAACTACTAGAAAAATGAATAAAGATTGATTTCGTTGGTAAGAAATTAACTCAGTCTATAAAATCGTGAGTTTAAATCCCGCGGCTGATATGAAAATTTTGTTGGTGTGGACAATATGAAAGTACATCTACAATCGTTCTCTTAATCTAAAGGTATGCCTTGACCTAATGAGCTTCGAGAACCCAATTCACCTGAACTTCTTTGCATAAAAAAATAACCAGTAGAAAATACTTTCTTTTTTTTTTGGTACCAAGATTAATAAAAATTGACATGATCCAAAAAAAAATTAAAAACGAGTTATTACTAATGGTTAGTTTGTGGAAAATAAATTGCTCTTTACATGCATACTTCAAATAAAGGGAAGAGTCATCAAAATAAAGGGACCTTTTTTAGGGGAAAAGCATAGAAAGAGAGGAAGGTGGAAAGTTTTCAAACTTGATAGACACATAAGTGAGGATAGAACTCAGAAGTGAGCTCTCAGATCCGAAGTCTGGAGACAACACACACCGTTAGAGGGCTTGTTTGGGGAGGCTCCAAAATTTATTTTTACGTAAGTCGAGACAAAATTTCTGTCATATATTTACCTCAGAATCTGTAATCGTTCTCCCAACTGAATTCTCAAACACACCCAAAAGAAGTTAATAAGAAGAGTTATATTAACTTTTTACATAAAGCAAATAAGAGTTGCTAAAAAACTAGAGATAAGTTTTGAGCACAAGGATGAATGAGGATATATATATATATATAACCAATTTCAACGCATGGGGCTGGAGCAAATTATGCAAAATTGAAACCCTTTTTTCAAAAATAAAAATTGCAAGTAGTTAAACTCAATTAATTAGTGTGTATATATATCACATGCTTAATTAATACTGGACACTACTGGAGATGGTAAGAAAAGAAGCAGGCACATGCTTGTGCTTGTATCACTGATTCACAGAAATTAGTGGCGGAGCTAGATCCTCAATAATATATATATATATTTATATATTACCGATTTATGCTGTGTAGCGAACATGATAATATGATAATAAATAAAAATTATCGTTTATTATTCATGAGAACACAACCAGTTGGCAAATATATACGGAGCGTACCAACAGCTGGAGAACCATTAAATGCCCATCATAAGCAGGCCATGAATGGTTGCTGCTGCGACGGAAGCTCCATCTCCGGCCACGCCGTGATGTCGCCTGAAGGAGCCCACGATGACCCACTCGGGGAACTCCAGAAACACCCGCTGTTCATCAGCTCTGGCAATTCAATCTCGCCCCAAAAATCATCTCCCCCGCTGTCGCCGTCGCCGTCCCCGTCTCCGTCAGACATAATGCTATTCTTCTTTGCGGAGGATGTCGTTGCATGGGCCGCCTTAGCCGCCGCCTCCTGGATATCTCTGGCGGCACAAGTGGACGGCCTCGGCAAGAGCTCGACCTCGTCGGGAAAATTGAGCTGCGCCTTCCTGCCTTTTAAGCAGTACGCCGCCACGTCATATGCCTTGGCCGCCATCTCCGGCACCGGAAATGACCCCAGCCATATTCTCGATTTCTTGCGCGGCTCCCGGATTTCTGACACCCATTTGCCCCAACGCCGCTTACGGACACCCCGGTAGACTGGGTGGCGCGTGCCTCCGACTCGTGAGTTATCAGATTTATCAGCCGGCTCAATGGCTGC
>JANTPZ010095624.1:0-11254 GCA_025593235.1 Vachellia pachyceras | reverse complement strand
CAAAATTCTGGAATGGCTGAATAAAATCTCATGAATATTTGTCTTCTAGATACCACTGATCGATAGGCCACAGCTGCCAACTTTATAGGTTCAGGTAGACATGCAAGTTCTGCTAAATCTTCTCCAGGATAAATTTGTTGGATAAGTCCATAGTGATAAAGAGTAAAGACTTTTTGTGGATTGGCTCCTCTAAGGATTGAGGTTTTATTGAAAAGGTTATGTGGACATGTAATGATATATTGGGCTTGTAAGGATTTTTCAATACAGGTTTTTCTCAAGGTTGCATGATAATTTGCTTCTTGGGCTTTTATGTCTTGGGTTTCTTTGGCTATCTGGATAAAAGGCTTAGAAGGATTATGTTTTTCTTGGATTTGAAAAGGCTGAGATGTTTTAGGTTGTTTGGATGATTCTCCAGTAGATTGGTAGGACTGGGCTTGTCCAATTAATTTCATAAGTTCCGTTGTTGGATCATAAACACTAAATTTCTCCTTTTTATGAGTAAGTTCTGCCTGTGCTTTCTCCATTTCTGGAGTCTTTGCACTAAGTTCCACCTTTTCAGATAAATTATCTGCTATAATATCCATTGATTGAGTACTATTAGCACACAATTTATCCTTACTAAGTTCAAGTTTATCAGCAATGTTGGAACAAAATTTCGTAAGTTCTGCGGAATTACTTTGCTGCCATTGAAAAAGTTCTTGAATTTCCTTTTTTAATGGTAGCAACTCCTTTAAAGGCTGCAATTCAAGCTTTAAAATCTGTAATTCAACTCTTAAGGCCTGCAATTCATATTGAATGGGTTGTATTACCTCTTTCATCTGAATTTTAACTAATTTATGCAACTCCTCCATTTCTGCTTAGAAAATCTGCAACAATATTATTAGTACCTTTTATATGGACAATTGATATATCAAAATTTGACAAAAAACTTTGCCATCTAATTAACATACGTTGTTGTTGTATTGGTTTTAATTTTTATTCAACCAAGCTTTCGCCTGAGTATTATCAGTCCTAATTTCTATTGGACATTCCATTATATTGTCTTAAAATTTTTTAACTGCATTATAAATTGCTAAAAATTTCTTAATGTTTGAATCATAATTTTGTTGAGCTTTTGTAAATTTTCCAAATATATATTTTGTTAAAACTTCCCTTTCTCCATCAAAAGCATAAAGTACTGCTCCCCATGCTTCATCAGCTGCATCAGTATAAATAATCCATTTTTCTATTTTCTTTGGAATTTCAAGTTTTTCCCCTTTTTACCAAAATGAGGAATATATTCACATACTTGATTTAATATACCTATAAGTGATCTAATTTCTTTAATTATTTCAGACTTCTTTTGAAATTCCATAATTTTGGAAATAATGTGATCTTGTAAATTTATTTGTCCATCTCCTATAATATATCCTAGGGCTTTTATTTTTGTCTTCATTAATTCAGTTTTCTTTGGAGAAATAATAATTCTTTTTTTTTATAATTAACTCAATAAAATTTTCAACATCTCTTTTATGTTTTTCTATATCATTTTTATAAAAAATAATATCATCAATATATACAATACATTTTTCTTTTAAATATGAAGTTAATCTAGAATAAATATGTTTTTGAAATATTCCTGGACTATTATGAAATCCCATAGGTAATACATTCCATTCATAAAGACCATAAGGTGTACTAAAAGCAGCATATTTTTTACTTTCATCAGTTAATTTTATTTGAAAATCCTGATTTACAATCAAATTTACTAAAATAAGTATATTGTTTGATTGCTTGTAAAAGTGTATGTCTATCTTGAATAGGACTTTTATCTTTAATGGCTGCTTTATTTAAATTTCTATAATCAATAACAAGTCTAGATTTTCCTCTAACTTATTCTGAATGATTCCTAACTATAAATGATGCACTACAATAAGGAGAAGTACTATGTTGAATCAATTTATAAGATATATATTCATTAATATGTTGTAAAAAATCTTTTCTATCTTCAGGTGTAAATTTAAAAGGTTTCATTTCAATCTTAATATTATTTTTCTTTAAATATTCTTCAAAATACAATTTTATTTCAGCATATGGCTTTGATTTATGCAAATATTGTAAAGGATTATTACTATAATTTTCAATTATTAATCTCATTATTTTCTGTTCCCAAGTTTCTTCAATTAAATTTATTTGTATGTTATTTGGTAAATATTGTATTTTTGTTTTTTTTCCTTGTTTCTTAATGAAAGGAGTTTCCATTCTAGAATAAGGTTGTTTTATTCTAGTTGTAGTAGCTTTATGTCCACAAGGTGTTTTAAGTAAAACTATTTTATCAAAAAGACAAAAAGGTAAGTATCTATCTATAAAATCTATTCCCAATATAATGTCTGATTTTAAATCATTGAATTGGTAGGCTTTTTCTAAATTTAATTCATATTGTCCAATTTGTATTTTTCTATTCTCTATTTCATATTTTATTTGTTGTAAAGTACTACTAAATCCTGAAATATTTATATTTTCTTTAATTAATTTCCATTCATTAGCTGGAAATACTGATTGTTTTATTGTAGAAGTTTCAGCTCTTGTGTCTATCATAGCATGATATTTTCTACTCATATAATTTTCATAATTTATTTGTACTAATATATAAGGTGCTTTTGCATTTCTTAAAGTTATAATTTTATTAGTCATTTATTTTATGCTCTTGAAAGTAAATCTAAGGCCGGTTTCATGTTAAAATCCATAAAACCATTTTGAAATCCGTAAAATATCTCGAAATCTGTAAACTCCTTTATGTGTGAAAAGCCATTTCCCTCCAAAACATTCACAATCCCTCCATTTATAAAGAATTTATTTCGAAACGTGGTGAAGAAGTACTTTTATATAAGTTGAGCTCGTTTCGTAAAAAACACTGTTAAACGAGCTTTTATGTTTTTCAAACATGAAACAAAGCTTAAAAGCCAAACATATTTTCTCTCCAAAATTTTCACGATATTTGTATTTTTTCAATTTTCGTTGTTTAAAAAATTAGCTAAACATTTTATGCTCTCTCTCTCCGTATCAAACCCCTGCTTCCACCCTCCAACCTTCCTCTAATGCTGTCGCCCTTCTCATCTCTGAGTTCAAACCTCTCATTTCAGTTCGCTTCCTCGTCTCCAGCGTTCTTGTCTTTGTTTGTGTTCTCCGATCTCCTCTCCAGCATTGCAGCGTTTACTTGTTCATATTCGTTGACATTCTCTTGCCGTTCTCCATTTTCTTCTTTGGCTTTCAGATTTGTCATTGGGTATTCATTATGAATCGTCTTCTTGTTCGAGTTTCTGTTTCAGATCTCTTTCTTGATATAGCTCGCAAGGCTTCCCTTTTGCTTTCTCCCATAAGTCTTCTTGTCATTTTCCTTTCGGTGTGGATACAGGGGTTGTTGGAGATGTTGTGATAGGACTTGATTCAGAAATCTTTATTTCTTTCCCCTTTCAACCTTTTCCCCCTTAAGTATTTTTAGTACTTGGGTATAAATTTTCATTTTGATGGTTATTGGATGAAAGAGGATAAGGAAAAGGGCAATAAGTTAAATAAGTTCTGAGCTTAAATGTTTCAATATCTAGAGCTTGAATGATGCTGTAGAAGAGTCAGATTCACAGATGTTGGCCTTTCTCCGTTCTGTGCTGAGTGTGGGCCAAACAAACAGTATTATCTTATCTACGTTCCTTTTAAGTATGATTATGTGTTGCAAAAACTTTCTTACTGATCATTTCTTCATTTGGTTATGGTGTTGCAAATGTTGAAGATTTTTACAACCAATGTGACCCTGGTTAGTAGAATGTCCTTAGTTCTCCATTCATTTATTCCTTTTCTGCAAAATTCTTCACTAAGTTGCTGATGTGTAATGATATGATATTGTTTGTGGTGATAAAGTTACTGTATGCAAATATTTTTGCATTTACATTTTATGAAGTTGCTAGTTGGTGCAATACCCTCTAACGCTTTCTTTAAGAATTTAATACATTTCATCTGTTGTTTCATGATATCTTTTGAATCCATTTTGGCACTCTTCAGTTTAAATCGTTTCCTTTTTAAGTGCAGTTAGTGAATAGTGTATTTTATAGTCCTTCGTTTCTTATTCTGCTGCATGCATTTTTTTATATCAAAATGTACTTCTATTATCATCCAAAGTAATTCTCCAACATTTGATAGTAACGAAATAGCAATAGCATATTAAAGAAATTAAAGATAGGTCAAGCGAAGGGAAATGAAAGGGAAAAAAAGCTAATAAAGCAGCAAAATTAGCCTATGCCCATCCTATGATTAGATGACGAAAGACTAGTAGTCAACCCAAAAAACCACTTGTACATCAAAAGTCAGAATAGTTAGTGATGCTACCAAAATTTAATTATGCACTGCAAATGTATGGGTCGTGAAAATAATATATGGTAAATTAATGACGATCCTACATAGACTCAATCTAATATGTAAATAGCCACTAGAAATCTAAATTTCGTTTAAGTTGAGCAAATCAAATATGAATAAATAAATATATTTAAATTTAACTTGTTAATCTAGAGTACAAATAAATGTAGTGTCTTCCGATCATTTACAACACTCTCTCAAATAAAACTATTATTCCTAAATGGCTATTCAAGAGGCATTACCTAGAACAATGTTACTCTAATATGATTATATGAGTCCCGTAAGTATATTCCTATCCTAAAGGTAAATTAGAATAAATTCTAATTTCACATTGCTCAATTTAAAGATCCAATTAAGATCCCCCTTTTAAGGTTAATCTAAATTCCCCATATTCAAAACTAATGTTAATAAGGAATTAAGCACATAATGAGATTTAAGTTGAATAAACATCATTAAAATTAAATATAACTAAATGGTTTAAACATGTTCAGATCCTTAAATCGGTTCATAGCTACTCTACGTCTAAAATGGATTAACCACACGTAGCTTTTCTCAAATCCATAGTCAGATTTAAGAAAAGGGCCAAGAAGAGCGTGGACAAAGAGACGACGCTGTTGATGATGAATTCTCCTGACTGATCCCACTGTGCGGGCGCGGTTTACGCTGTCTCCATGCTTGTCCCTTGTGCATCCTGTGCGTTCTCATCGTGTGTGTGGTCCTCCTGTTTTCCACCTGTGCCTGGACGTCCCAGTTGCATTTTGAATTATGCATCACGTCCCCTTTTTGAGAAAATTACCCACATATCACAAACAACAAAATTAACCATAAAATGGTTTCAAAGATTCAAAAAATTATCATGAGGTCCCAAGAGCCGCTGCTGAGATTGTTAATAAAGGCTAGTAAAATTGTTAATGACGGCCTCAGCAGTAGCTACTGGGATCTCATGGTAATTTTTTGAATCTTTAAAATCATTTTATAGTTAATTCTGTTGTTTGAGATCTCTGGGTAATTTCCTCTCTTTTTTATGCGTTGCCTTGTGTATATTTATAAAGTTTTTTATGCAGCGTGCCGGCGTCCTCTTCTTGATTTCTTTCTTTTTGTTTTGATTCCCTGATCTTTCAACACACACATATATTGTTTCACCCATAAACCATTGCTCTTTTTTTTTCTTTTAATCTTTCTTCATTTCTTGATTTGCCAATATCTTCCCTTTCCATGACTTCCTAAAAATATAATAAGATAATAAAATAAAAGGAAGTAAAATAAAATATAAATAAAGATTAATAAAAGCTTTTAATTGTTATTATCTACCATGTTTCATAAATCCTTAGGATAATGCATATATTTGCTATTTTAAAATCAAAATCTTTTAAAACAATGAATCGCTAATGCACTATCGGATAGCTTTTCTATTTTAAATAAAATCATAATCTTTTAAAATTATATTGATAACTCTCTAAATATATCAAAAATCTATCTCAAATATACCAATGATACCAGATGGTTTACACCAAAATTGGAGAGTTATCAGCTAGCAAGGAGAGTGATGGTTGTAACACCCACCCCAAAGGGCATACTCCCTTATAAGCCTCTTCTGTAGCATTTCCTTATCTAGGAGAAAAATACAGAGAGAACCCAATATGTGCCGTTAGGAGATTCTGTTGTATGCATTGATAGACTGTATTTTATATTCAAAAATAGGCAAGCCTTGCTCATACATCCTTTATCTGTAGCTTTTCTGTTCTTTTTGGTTATTAATATCTTATTCTTTCATATATTATGACTCATGTTATGCGGAACGACGAGGATAAGTTGGACTATTCATAACAATTTATATATTATGACTCATGTTAAGGGGAACAATTAATTATTGTAGTTTCTTGTTTCATAATTATTAGATATTGTTTCTTGTTTTTGTTCTATTTGCTATTCCTTTCTTTCATTACTCGTGAGTATTGCTTACCTTTATGCGAGTAATCTTTAATTTTATGAAGTAGTTAGCCATAAATAAGGTTTATTTATGCTTTCTATTCTAATTTTTGAAGACTGCTTACAAGGGAGATTAGTTGGTTAAGTAATTAACCATAAATAAGTCAATATTTATGCTTGTTATTTTATTTCTTGAAGATTGCTTACCGGTGGAAAAGTAGTTAGTTTATTTTTGCTGATTCGAACATTAAGTTTTGCTTCATATATATATATTTTGTATGGGTTTTATATCTTGTAGTGTTTGTGATTTTTTCTTATTGATTGGCTAACTTGTATCTTAAGTTAATTTATTTCCCATAGTGACAATCAGACCCCTGCCACCTCCAGAGCTCTCACACCAACCACTTGCCACTTCCAGAACTTTCACACCTACCACTTGTAAATTGAACAATGGTTTTAGATAGTTTAGCAATTTAGAAAATTTAACATTTGTTGAGACTATTTTTATCTTTGTATTTATCTTTCAATTGGATAACTTTTGTACTCTTTTTAATGAAATGGAATTATTTTGATAATTTTGAATTATGTGACTATTGTCATTTAATATATTATTAGTTCCCATGTAAAATGTATTTAATTTTAATTTAATTATTAATTGTTTCATTTTAATATTTTTCAAAACAATATGTATGTGTACCTATATAAATTTCAACAATTTTATTCATTTTAAAAAATTATAACCATTATAACCTGTAAGCAATTTGATTTAAAAAATTATTTCAACTTTGTCGCCGCTAAAAGTATGCATTGGTGGTGACAATGTTGTCGCTGCTGAAAACATGCATTCATGCTAATAAAAGAGTCACCGTTGATGCATGTTTTCGGTGGCAACAAAGTTGTCATCGCCGATGCATGCTTTCACCGGCGACCTTCAAATGTCGCCATAGAAACTTTTGGCGACAACAGCTTTGGTGGTAATGTGGCGGTGACTTTTTGTTGCCGCTGAAGATCTTCAGGCGGTTTAAATTTTTAGCAGTGATGAAAGTCAATTTTTTTTTTTTGGCAGTAAATGGGACTCCATGGTGACATCTAACGTTGAGTTGTTTGATGTTAACATCGACTTTCTCGCTGGTTTGACATTCTCGCATCAAACTGTTATAGCTGTGCATTAGTGGCACAGAGACTGCTCTTACCCCTTGCATATTTCTAGCACTTACTTTGGATACATTGTTAAGTCCCGCCCATTAACCTTGTTAAGTGTTCACTTTGATCTTCCTCTATCTTTTTTAATGGACTCCAAAGTTTTTGATCTACCCTCCTCACTAACGCATTCAATGACATTCTTTGAACATGTTTAGCGAGACTCGTATGATCCTCAACCCACATCCATCTTTCATTCAAACAAAAGATAAATTTATAAATTTCTCAATTTTGCAACGTTTTGCAACGTTTTGCAACGTTTTGCAAAAGATAAATTTCTCAAGCAAGTATCATAACAAGTGTTACCCAACGGGAATTTAAAAATATATATATATATAAAAGACAATATGATTGAATATTTTTTAACAGATCCTTGGGGAGTGTCATCATAATCTGCTTAACATTCAGTGCTGTTATGAAGGGAGTTGGTAAACTGTAAATTCCTGGATGGCTAGGAAACTCCAGTTTCAGTTGTGACATGCCCCTCTGATTTATAAAAGTATAACAGGATTTGTCGCACAGGAGCCTTCTGTGCTAGTATCGCTTCCCCTGAAAGTGATTTTAGAGATAGTTGAAATACATTTAAGCTTACAAATACGCAATTATTTTGGTGTATGATCTTGTATATAAACAGGCATACGAGGAAGAAAGTCATGCATATACACCTGCTGCTTCTGGTAGCAATTTAAATCCACGGTAATCCTCAAACCAGAGCTTCCATTAACTCTAGATTTTAACGGTGCCAAGGAATCAAGGGAAATCGTTATGCTACAGATATAAATTCCACTCATTAAAATGAGATTAAGAGGTTATGAAATTCACACTGAAATAACGACATTTGTGTTTTTTTTGGAAGATCTATAAAGCTGCTCTCAGTTAGCCTGTTTTCACTCTTATTGCTCCTAGAAGTTACTTTATAGTTTTATTTTCTTCAAGCTAAAGAAGGTAAGGTAAAACCGTAATGATTGAATAATTCATTGCTTGAGAAAAAAACAATGTTACACTCATTCATATATGTACAGATGATGTGAGGTCACATAGACACGTTGTCCTAGTAACAGAAGGATCTGGAAACGATGGGCTAAATAACTACATATTGGCATTTGTTTTGGGCTTTCCTTCATTGGATTAGGTGTGTGCTTCAGCACAAGCTTCGGCTTTTCATTGTATTCCCAGGAAAATGACATTAAAATTATGAATATATATAGAATTACCTGGAGTCCTTAAGTCGACCTGATTGATTGCTCATGGAGGAACCTGTTGCCCTGGAAGACCGCAGTGGCTCACCCGCTATCCCCCCTATTTCCATAGCATTTCACAAAGACAGTGAATTAAAGGAACTGCCATGTGGACCATAGATAATTCGCCATATTTATGGAAGTAAATGAGGTTATGATGACGCACACAGTAGCAGTAAACAACAAATAAAATTAAAATCAAATATCAGATAGATTCACCTGTACTGTCATCAATATCATCATCCAACTCCATTTGACTCATAATGTCAGCCTGTTTATCAATTGGACAAAAGATGCCATCAAAAATAGATGGCCTGCCAACTATTCCCCATTCGGCTTCACTCCATGTCAATGCTTCCCACCACTTGGTTTCTCCTTTGATGACTTTCAAATTTGGACTTGATAACTCCATTCTTGAAAGCATTTGAAGTTTTGGACAATCATAAATTCCTATGTTTTCTAAGCTTGGACTCATGTGTAATCCATTGGAAATGCTGATCAATTCAGGAAGATGGAGAAGTACCATTGTTCTTAATTTTGGGAGGAAAGCACCTTCTCTGAGCTTGGAGGATCCACAATATATTAAAGTTCTTATTTTTGGACAATCTTTAACTACAAGCACCTTCAAGAGCGAAAGGCTTCCCACAAAAGCCAAGGTGAAAACAGTTGTTAACATAGGGCAATTGTGCAATTCTATGGTCTTTAGCATACCAAAACTATGACTGGAATAAACTCCTTCACAAATGCTTCTTAGATTCTTCATGTATGATACACTCAACACAAGCAAACGGGGAAGTATATCCCAACAACCTGACCATCTTCCATCAACAACAGTTTGCATCTCCTTACATTCATCCAATATACACACCTGCAATTGCTCTATACTTTTCATGCCAAATTTTGAGAGATCCTTGATGGTCATGTGCCTATCTAAAAATAAAGCTTTGCTATGTCTAAGAGCACTTTTTATTTCCTTGGGGACATCAACACCTTTCACAAACTTTAAGCTTCTCTCACTATGTTTAAATTTTTCTTCAGCTGTGGGTAGTGAAACCGAAATGATCCGTGACATATGTCTACCAATAGTAAATCTAAAATCAAACTAAAAAATGTGTGCAGGGATCAGATTTAAAAGTTCCGGTGCTGAAATGTACAAACTAATTGTTTGCAAGCATTCTAACACTGGGACTTCTGGAAAAATTAATAGCAAATTCTCTTTCCATCGCTAATCATCAAGGTTTACATTAATGCTTAAATGCTTTAGACCCTTAAGTTTCAAAATCACTCCAGAGGGAATTATTGTTGAGCTTGTATATTCTTTACTTTTCTTACCACTATACTCATATAAACAAAGAGTCAAACTTTGAAGGTTGGTCAAATCCTGGATCCCTTCTGGCAAATGTGTAATTTGGGTCTTGTCAAGATCAATCTTCTCTAAACAGGTGATTGTAGAGGTGGATTGTGACACCTTCTATTTTCCCTTTATACTCTTATTATAGATCACTTAAGAATCATTCTTGGGCCTTAGACACAAAAAATTTGTCCAAAATTGTAAACTAGAATTTTGAAAATCGAAAAAGACGCTGGTACTGTTCACAGTGCCATTTTTCAGTTTTCTGGCCCAACTTTGAAAAATCATAACTAATCCTAGAAAAATCAAAAATGAGTGATTCCAATTTCTAAATTTTTCTTATTAAGTGAACTATAGGAGAAAAATACTCATGGTTTCCAATTCTTTCCCATTTGATACAGTTTATTCAAAAACCACAGACTGTCCGAAATGGCTCCTTCCAGTTTTCCAGATTTTACCTCAATCTTTGGAAAATCATAACTCTCGAAATACACATCCAAATTTCGTAAAATTTATATCATTTTAAAGCTTAGGATGTCTAGTTTCTTACTGGAAAATTTCAGCCCATTTGAAGCTCATTTGATATTTTAAATCGCCACTGGAAACAGATTCATTTTTCAGGGCCTTTGGAACCCCTTTAGCTTTGAAACCAATTTTCTTAAAAATTTACCAAAACCTCTTTTTGGTTCCTTAACACCTCTTAAACATGCATGACCATTCCCTTACCATTCTTGGTTACTTTTAGCTTATCATCATGCATACTTCATCACCCATTCACATGATACTTTTGTAGAGGTTTAGGTTACAAAACAACAACTTTAAGAAAATATGCATCATAACCATTTACACCAAAACATGCAAGCACAACATCATCTTCAAGCATCATTAACCTTTTCCTTACCCTTGCTTAAGCTTGCACCTACATGGTTAGTGAGTGGGGGATGAGATTTGGGAATCCCAATAGCAAAACCACATAATCAAACATTGTGAATGTGCATACATAACTTTATGGCATGTGTATGAACATCTAAACATGTTACACATAAACTTTACTTGAATATGCATATGGCCATAGCACAAAAGTCACATTTCATACACAAAGCATGCACCTTTTTCATCATAAAAGTTCATGTAACATTCACAAATCATT
>JANTPZ010095623.1:0-11861 GCA_025593235.1 Vachellia pachyceras | reverse complement strand
AAAAACTAAAATTGCTAAGCTCAAAATGTGCATGCAGAATGCGCAAAATTTTACAAACCATGCACTCAATTAAGAACAAATTCGGTCAATTGCTGCAAGCTGCAGAACTTTCCTAGTGATATTTCCCAAGCTAACAAACAAGGGTTTCGAATAACCAAAACGCCAAGCAAGAAGAGCTTGGGAAAATTGATGGAATCCCTTATATACACCCAATTGAGCGACCGCAAAAAGGAACAGCAAATAAACAATTGTAAAGGGTTCTCAGAAGAATGGCAGTTGTGTGTTGAATGTCAGGTGAAGATTCAAATGACAACACATCAACTAGATGGCGGTTGTGCAGAGCGGGGTAAGCCAAGGTTGGCGGTAATTTAATTAACAACCACGCATGCTTTTCAGGTCAAAGCTGTATATAATTCTATAACATGCTTTAAATAATGTCACGAAATAACGAGATCCTGGTTCCGATTGGGTCTTGGGTCTTGTTCGCGGCACACAAGAATAAGGATCGTGGAAGATTTTCACAACCGAGTAGAAAATCCCACAAAAATTATAGGATGAAGCAATATTGTTTAATGGAAAAAAAAATCCAATCTGCATGGTTTTATCTTCAATTTTAATTTTTTAATTTTTAATAATCAACTGTTCAACCCACGGGCCATGGTGAGCTCAAGCTGGGTTTTTCCAATGACCCAGACTAGCCGGTTTTTCAGCCATATTAAGGGGTATGGTTTTTCCAATTTTGATTTTTAACAATTAAAAGAGGCATGAAGATAATTTAACTTAATTTCTAAATATATTCCTATTTGCATCAAACAACTTATTAATGATTTCTTAAATTTAGTAATACAAATTAGAACTTGAATAATTCAACTGTTTTTTATTGGGATTTTCTCTATCAAGTATTGAGCAAATAAATATAAGTATTGAATAATTTGATTAAATTAATAAAATAATATTTTTATATTAAAATTATATATAATAATATTTATTCAATGTTGTAAAATAATAAATAAAAATACTATAGATACTAAATAATAAATAAATAACATTAAGATTGTATTTTGTTAAGATATTAAATCAAATGTATTATTTATTTAGTGATTTTTAAGGTGGGAGGAAATTCAAATTTTGGGCTTTATTTTCAAGACGATGTGTTTGCTACACTATTGAGTGTGAACATTTCTTTTTTCTTCTTTACTTTTTTCCCTTGTAACATTTTTCATATTGTTATTGACTATCACAATTCCCTTTAATCCTAATTATAGCATCTTTTTAGTTGGAGAGGTATTTATATTTAATAACAATTCATCATATATTATCGTTTTCAATAAAAATATACACACATGTCTGTTCACAAAAAGTAGTCATTAGCATTCATCTTTTGAAAAGTTATACATGTGATGGCACTAAAAAGTACAATGAAAGAATGAGTGGAGAATTAGAGAGGGGGTCATTGTCTATTAGGGATGGGAAAACAGGTTGTGCCCGCCAAAAAATGGCGAGCTCAGGCTGGCTCGTTAGATCAGCTCATCACCTTCAACCCACGGGATAGGTGGGTAATATATATATATTTATCAGTATATATATATATATGTTTTTTTAGTTGGGAGTA
Organism: Vachellia pachyceras; assembly: GCA_025593235.1. Classification (NCBI taxonomy): domain Eukaryota; kingdom Viridiplantae; phylum Streptophyta; class Magnoliopsida; order Fabales; family Fabaceae; genus Vachellia; species Vachellia pachyceras. Next base: position 10,249 of record JANTPZ010095623.1, on the reverse strand, counting down.
TTTTGGTACTTTTATCTCCATTTTAAATGTTTAGGGATACTTTTATACATTCAAAAAGTATATAATGCTTCACATGTTTTGGGTAAAGATTTATGACTATTTTTCGCCCTTACCATTTTTGAGTTACGAGTATTTTTATGCTTTTATAAAAAAGCATGGGCATTACTACAAAAAAGCCATCCGATAATTGATTTTATTTAGGTAGTATATAATACGTGATATGATATGTAAGCTACGTACTTAGAAGATTGGGGTGAACAAGAAGGTAATAATTAACGAGATACTTGCTACAATTACATATTTAAATGCATCCATTAATAGAGCTTTACCAAAACCACATTCACACGTTGCTCAAATAAAAATATTTTAACCAAGTTTAAGCATAGTAACAATCAAATCAAAATTAATAAGGCTGATCATTTTTAATTTGTTTGTTGATTAATTTGTGGTTAGACATACTTGCTAGTTATACATAGTATATAGAGTTGTAATTATAATAGAAAGTTACTTCATACTAACAGACTTAACGCTTGTTTGAATAGCACGTTTGGGCATCCAAAATTCATTCATACGCTTACCGAGATAAAATTCCTCTAACATATAATTACCTCAGAATCTGTATCTATTTTTTCAACGGACAATTTAAACAAGCCCTATATATAGTCCATGTCAAATGGACTTATCCTCCTCACAGTGCTTCTGAACTTTTGACTGAGGGAGTGAGAGGCATCCCTGTTCTTGTCATTATTGCTATCATGTTTTGCAGAATCACCGTTCTCCTGAAAAAAGAGATCGGTGAAGGAATTATTGGGAGAGATAAGGCTTCTATTGTCGTCATCGTCGTTCACCTTCACCGCCACTGTAGAGGGCGTTGCCGTCGACCAGTGGAGGGAAGGAGGATTATGGTTGCTATGAAGGTGAGGAGAAGGGGACAAAATGGTCACACCACAATTCTCAGGAAAGTGAACGGAAATCCCAATGGATTTAAAGTAGAATTAATGAAGTTTTAGTTGCATGTGAAAAATTACTTTAAGGTGTTGGATGCACAAAAAATTTATTATGCCATATGTATATGAGACAATACTTTAAGATACCGGATACAACTAAACCCTAACTTCAAACTTAATGTTTTTGCCATAATAATATATAGTAAAATGGTTTTATATATACTGTAATTCTTGCTCCACTGAAGTCTAAAAATCATTAAGCATAACAAACCCTTCACGGTTGTTACTGATCAACAATTACTAAATTAGGCAAAATGAATTATTGTCAAAATTCGTTAAAAATATGTTAGAAATGTAATTTTTTTCAAACATAACCTTACTGATGGGTGGGAGAAGAAATGAGAGAGAATAAGTGGGAATAAAAGAATACATATAATTAATTGAGAGTAAACATAAAAAATACATTAAATTTTTGGACAAACACAACCTATCACTTATAGAAAGATTACTCTATGGGAAAGAATCTTGCTCATAAAAATGAGGGATTGGTAAATAGATCAGTTACGAAAACCGTTTCAAATTTGTACATTTCCTTCTATGGTTCAAACTTCCGAATACGAAACTCTTTTTCCTTATCTAACCATATGCTTTTTATTATTTTTTTACATCTCAAGAAATTAAGTGTATCATATAAATTTTTTAAAATTCCTATTATAACTTTCTTTTTTTAAAAAAGGATAAACTTTAAAATATATTCTAATATATAATTTAATTTTTAATTGCTTACACCTTACAACTTTAAGAAATATGATATATTTATCTAAATTTTTTTGTTTTGAAATATAATAACATTAAAATATCTTTGATAAATAATTTGATTTTAAATTATTTAATGATATTAATATTAATATAATTTTTCATGACATATTATAATTGATATATTTTAATTATACTATACTTATTTAATTATTTATTAAAATATTTTTATCTAAGGATATTTTAGTCATTTTACTATTTACCCATTTTCTTTCATCCATCCAAGTAAGATAAGTGATAATATTTTCTTCCTGCTTTTCTTTTCTCTCCTCATATTTTCTTTCCTCACATCTTTTCTTCCCATCCAAGCTGAGTTTAGGTTTTCACCCCCCCCCCAAATTAATTTTGAATGGTTTTTAATCCATATTCTTTCAAAGCATGCCGAATAGGAAGAAAACTATCACTGTGAGGAGTTGCGATGACCAAATCTTTGAGGTAAACGAGGACGTTGCCACTCGCTCGCCCATTCTCAGCCTCTTCTTCACCGATGATAATCTCTCAGCCGATCCAATTACTTTCTCGAGAATCAGTGGTAGAGTTCTAAGAATAGTACTTGAGTATTGCTACTTTTGCATTCATGTTGCTCAGATCATGGCTTCTAATTCTGTGGATCCCATTGCCAAGCAACGTTTTTCTGGATGGGAATATGATTTCATCAACGTTGTTGCAACGGACAAGGAACTGCTTTTCAATTTGGCTAAGGTCAGTTTCTTGCTTATATGTCCTTCCCTTTACATAAGGTCCACTTCATGATTCAATTTTTTTTGGTTAAAGTGGATCTATATTAAGGATATGGGGGAATATATCATTTTCATCTTGTGTGTGTATCATGACATTAATTCATTTGATTTATTAATTGGATGATGTTTGGTATTTTGGGTTTGTTGTTTGAGTTTATATTCATATATATATTTTTTTGTTTCAATTTTTACTAATCTTCATTTTAATTTGATGCAATGTTCTTTAGGGATGGATAACGTATACAAAATTATATTATGATCAAAACTTGCTGTGTTTGTTCATGTTTCATGTTAAATTTTGGGTAATTAAATATCTTTCTTGATATTTTTTAATAATTCCCCCAATTTAGATTGCGTATTGATTTAAACTTTAACTGTGGCGAATGGTGATGCTTATGATATCTCTATTAGTCTATTACTTTGGATTCTCTCAAATTTTGCGGTACTTGCTCTTTTCTTAAAAAAATATTTCAGGCCGCAAACTATCTGAACATTGAGGGCCTCATGAATTTGGCATGCAAGACTATCGCAAACTTCATCCAAGGAAAAACCCCTGATCAAATACGAACCGTTTTCACTGTCAAGAATAAGCATTATAAGGAAGAAGATGAAAAGATCCGGATGGAACTTGGGTGGCTTGAGTGATCTGAATATGATGGATTACTTACTTGAAGTGCGTGAACCATTTCTTGGTTTAGATTATATGCTCAATTCAACATGGTGCCGAATTTGCTTAGAACAATTATGTTGTATGTTTTCTTTGTAAGTACTTTTATACCAGATCTTTCTTTAAGTCAATGTATCTACTGTGCTTCTAGGTCATTTAATTAACTTTTTTTTCCATAAAAGTTAGAATGATATAGAATAGCAATGTAATTGTTACAAGTATCCAAAGCATAAAGAACATATCCTATGCTTGAAAAAGGGTAAAAACAAGTGTAAAACATGTTACAAGTATGATGAAATATGTATGAAGTATTTTAAGTCCTTTACAGAAATTTGTAACCTCCAACTTGTTGATCATACGGAACAATTAAGACATTAGCTGCTAGCTAGGATATACAAGGAAATAAAGGATCAACTTGTCTTATGCCTTTGTTATTAGGAGTGATAGAACTTGTGAGAGATTACTTGTGCTCCTTGACATATTTTAATTCCTTCAAGAAATTTGTAATCTCCAACTTGTTGATCACACATGATCATACAGAATAAGACTTAAGCTGCTAGGATACATAAGGAGATAAATGATCACCTTGTCTTATGCCTCTGTTAGGTTTGATCACTTGTGAGTTTGCTATTAAATTGAACATGATATTGAATAGTGGAGAGACATTGATTTATAAGGTAGACCCATTTAATTTTCTGAAAAAAACCCATCTCTCTGAGGATGGCTTCCACGAATTTCTACTATAGTTTATAAAGAGCTTCTGAGAAGTCCACCTTTAAAGCTACTATCTTTTTCCTACTAGCCTTGAAGGAGTCAAATCGACCTAGTAAATCAGTGACCAAGAGGACGTTTCAGAGATTAATCTGCCTTCGAGAAAAGCTAATTGGATCGGGACAATCAACCTAGGCAATTAACGATGATTTTGTAAGCCATATTGCTTAAGCTTATAAATCCTTGAAGATTTGTGGTTTGTCAGATTTTGGAACGAGGATGATAACGTTTTATTGAGAGTTTCGAGAAGGTGCTTAGAATGCCAGAAGTGTTTAACCATAGCAATCATATCAGAACTAATAGATTTCAGTGGTCTTGCAAAAAATGAGTGTGAAAGCCATATGCACCTAGAGCACTATCTATGGGTAGCCTGAAAACCGCAATGTTTTTTTAACTTTTTTATCAGAAATATATGCCTTCAAAAGTTGGTATTAATCTACATTAAGGCCTAGGCATTTAATTAGTTCATTTCATATATTCTTTTGCTGAAGTGCAAGCATTTTAGCTATTTCTGGTAATTCATTTAATTCAAACGGCAACTCTACGTTAATAATGGCAACGAGGTTTCATTTCTTCAGTTTATGGTTAAAAAAAATACCTTATCTGAGTTTGTTATAAGAAGAAGATAAATTGAAAGATGATCTGTTGGAAATTGTGCCATAGGGGCCAATTATTGTAACTCACACATTATTTATTATAATGTGTTTTCTCCATTTAATTATCATAACTTTTGCATGTTTATTATGATGATTGCATCCATGGGCAAATTATGAATATTGTCCTAATTAATGTCCCTGGTCGGTTATCTGTGTGGGAACAAAGATAAAGTAAAACCAGTATGACTTTGATAAGGTATGGAGATACAAGTCAAAGTCACAAGCACTTATAAGAGTACAAGATGCTGGACTTATTCGCTATGAGAAAAATGCATGAATTAATTAAGTCATTAGCTTATCTCATATGTAATCATATCACAATGTCCTTTGACCTGAGATCATCATGGATTCCTGCATGAAAGTCGTTAAGCTTTGACCTAGTCAAAAGTCACCTTTGACCGGTGATGATAAAGGTTATAATCGGGCTTAAGGATTTTCATGTGGAGGAATGTGAGTGATCAAGATGGAATTTGTCCATCGCATTAGTTGAAAGATATAAATGGGCCCCTCGATGAGTGAGTCTGATAAATGTATAACCATACTGTAATGAAAAGGTGTTTTCGTTTCTTTGATCAGACTACTTAGGGATCAAGAAAGTAATGGTCGGGAATAGGAGGATGACGTCATCCATGCCTCATCCTTGACTGAGATATCGCGTGACAAAAGGGACGTGATGTGGTTGCATAAAAAGTTGCGTCATGTTAACGATCCCCATAAAATTTGGGTAGTCGTAATGTCTTGTTAGAGACTGCTTGCGACTTGTGGGTTTATGTTGAGATTAATTCACTGTCAACTTCATATGGGCCTATAAGGTCGCACACAAGAACAGTCCAACATGGGCTTTATTTATTGGATTTATTCGAATTTTATATATACATGTATATATGTGTTAAAATTCGAAATTTCACAAGATTATGTAAATAATATTTGTGTGTTTTAGTTTAATATTTAATTTATTTAATAAATTAAATAACTAGCATTAATTTAATTTATAAAGATAAATTAAATTTGTTAGCTCATTATTTGGATTAATTAAATGGATATAATTTGACCAGATCAATTTAATCCAAATCGAGATTCAAGATTCGAATTTCATATTTTGAATTTCAAATTTCTGATTTCAAGATTGATAAAGATTAATCTTGAATATCTTTTGAATTTTCAAAATTCAAGATTAATAAAGATTAATCTTGGATATCTTTTTGAAATTCAAATCTCAAGATTAATAAAGATTAATCTTGAATATCCCTTTTGAAATTCAAATTTCAAGATTAATAGAGATTAATCTTGGATATCTTTTCAGATCTGAATTTGAATTTTAAAGATTAATTAAAGATTAATAGAAAATTCTAGAAGCTCCTCTTTGAGTTTTGTAAATATGGGAGCTCTTGAATAGAAGATGTATCCCATTCTGAATTCAAATTCATTCTTGTGCCAAAAACCCTAGAGAGAGTGAGTGAAATTGAAAAGGCGCTAGCACGCTGCCATTGTTGGAGACTGTTTGCGTGGATACCAGTAGAGGGAGGCGATAAAAAAAAGTTGACTACTCGTGATCGGAATCAAGAAGGCAAAAGGTCGTGAAACCTGAAGAAATCCAAACGCAAGAAAATGCTTCAGATTCAAAATGCAAAAGGTATGGCTATATCTCCTTGATCTAAACGCCTTTGACAGATTCGTATTTGAGATTAGAAAATTTTAAATACCGCTGTGTGTACTGTAACGCTCCTTATTTTCCCCTATAAACTTCATAATAGATCACTAATGAACCACTTTTGAGCCTTCAATAACTCAAATTGACCAAAGCAGTGAAATTGAAAATTTTCAAAAATGAGTTACTATTCATTTGGTCAATTTCAAGATTTCTAGCCCAATTTGAAAAATCATAACTAATTTTAGAAAAATCAAAATCGAGTAGTTCCAATTTCTATTTGAAGCTTCTAAAGTTATCTATAGGGGAAAATACTCACTGGTTCAATCACTTGCCTAATTGATATAGTTAATTACGTGTAATTATACTGTTCAATTGGTAACTTTTTATTTTTCCAAATTTATCTCTCAACTTTAGACAAACATAACTCTTTGTACAAATGTCCAAATCTAGTGATCTTGGACTCATTTTAAAGTTTAGGATATGTAGTATTTAATCGAAAATTTTGAGCCCATTCAGAGATCGTTTGTTATTCAGAGATCGAAAATTTTGAGCCACTCAAAAACAGGAAAGATTTGAGGGTGTTGGAACCCCTTTACTTGAAAACTTGGCATTTCTTTAAAAATTTACCAAAACTCTTTGGTTAAAACCAAACCTTTTCAATGCATGGTTAAATCACTTAGCACCTTAGTGTTGGTTTAGGCATGCATTGACATACATTTACTATGAAGAGGTTTATGGTTACATAATTACATCAACTCTCCAACACAAAGTTCCAACCATATCACACAAAATTTCACAAGCAAAAACATCATGCTATGCCATCTTCAATCACCATGAACTTTATTCTTACCCCTTACTTGTGCTTGCACCTACATGGTTAGTTGGGGGTGAATGAGCTTTAATTGTATTAGTTTTCTACTTGAATTTTTAGAGTCTTAGAGTCAATTTTAGCCTATACATAACCTTTTCATGCTTAAGTTTAGATTAGGAGTTATTAATTTGGATTAATGTGATTTTGGGTATCTATGCTATGAATAATGATTTATTGTGCCTAAATTGCATGATGAGCAAATGATACTACCCATATTTGCTATTTCATTTCAGGAACTTCTTACAAAAGGGCAAGGGAAGCAATTTTGGAGAATTTCGCCGTGGCCAAAGTTCAAGTAGTCATGCAAGAACTCTCGGGTGACATTCGCCGCGGTGAATATCGCACAGTACCTGAATTTTTACCTCAGAAGTAAAATAACCCGACCTGGCTTGATGGATCCTCAAAATTTTTACCTCAGAATTTTTATTCAAAATGACCATTTTACCCTTATAATTTAGGCCAAATAACCATTTTGCCCTTAGTCATTTTTACTTAAAATCCTTAAGACAAGGGACTTAGTCAATTATGATCCTTCTTATCTAAAGGCATTTTCCTTTCTGTATTTCTATATCCATGGGTATTTAATCATCACATAAATACCGGCTTAGCCTTTATTTCCACTCACAGGAAAATACTGATATTACAGAAATCCCAATTGCAAAACTATTAACATACTTTATAAAATGCATGACAACTTTCAACATAAGTGTGAATTCATAAAAGTGCAACATGTAACATTTAAATGTAGATAGTCATAACATACAAAAGCACACATTCATACTTTCATCATCACAAATTTTCAATACAAGTCATGCATAACTCAATAAACATTTTCATAACAATTTAGATTAGAGTTAGATGGTTTTGCTACTTCTTTCCTTTAGCTCTCTTTGAACTTTAAAGCTCTCTTGTTCCACTTTCCAATAGGCTCATTGAGTTCTCACCTTCCTAAACACTCAGTTCAAACATTCCTATCTCAGATCATTAATTATGCAAGAAATCACAAAAACGCATTAAAATTCTTTCTTTCTCTTTCGAGACCCTTAACACTTTGAAAATTGTTCATATGATTTCAAATGCTTTACAAATCCTTTTCTCACTTATACCCTACACAACATCTCATTTTAAAGCCATTGGAAGCATCAAAATCATCAAAATCTAGCTTCTTCCTCACTGTTACAGATCTAGACGAAAATTACACATTAAGAGCAACAATTTATTTTTCAAACTTTTAGCATATATAACAACATATTCTTGATCCCAAAACACTTCTCATGCATTATTTAGCTCAAACGCAACTTTTCCTTATTAAGTATAAAAATGGACAGCACCTCCCCTTAGGGTTTGTGTAACACCTCATATTTTACCCTATATCCTCTTATTAGATCACTTTTGAACCACTATTGGGCCTTTGATGACTTAAATTGGCCTTTTAGTGAACTTGAAATTTTTCTATTTCTTTAAAAATATTGTTACTGTTCACTGGCCCATTTTCCATATTTCTGATCCAACTTTAAAAATTCATAATTAATTCTAGAAAAATCAAAATTGAGTGGTTCCAATTTCTAAATTTAGTTTATTAAGTGATCTATAGGGGAAAATACTCATTGGGTCCAATCCTTGCCCATTTGAATCAGTTTATTCTGAAACCATAGCACTGTCCAAATGGCCACTGTCTATTTTTCCAGTTTTTCCGTTAACTTTGGAAAATCATATCTTTTAAGGTACAATCCAAATTTCACAAACTTTATATCAATTTAAAGATTAGAATGTGTAGTATTTAACTGGAAATTTTCAGCTCAATCAGAGCTTGTTTACTATTTTTTGTCACCATTTGAAGTAGGTCAGTTTTCAGGGCCTTTGGATCCCATTTGCTTTGAAAATTAACTTTTTTCTCAAAAATTACCAAAACCTCTTTTTGGTTCATAAACAAAACCTTATCATGCATGATTACCCCTTTATCATTCCTTAGCTTTTCTAGCCCATTTTCATGCATGCATCATCACGTATTTACATGCTACTTCATGTTGAGGTTTAAGGGTTACAATGACAACAACTTCATGGAGAGTTTAGCAACTCATATTTACACAAAAATCATGCAAGCAAGAGCATCATCTTCATTCATCAATAAAATTTTCCTTACCCTTGCTATGGTTAGTTGGTGGGGAATGAGATTTGGGAATCTCAATAGCAAAACTACATAATCAAAACATTGTGAATGTGCATATATAACTTTAAAGCAAGTGTATGATCATATAAACATGTGACACATCAAATGACAGTTTATAGTGCATATGGCCATAGCATAAAAGTCACATTTCATACACAAATCATCCACTTAAATCATCATAAAAAGTCATGCACCATTCACAACTCATTTTCACAAACATAAGAGAAGATTAGTAGTCTTGCTACCTTTTTAGCTTAGCTTCCCTTTTCACATGAACTTTAAAGCTCTCTTGGATTACTTCCAAATGTGCTCTTGAAGGTCTCAAACTCCTAACTAGGATACCAAGTCACATCCATTAACTTCATATCATTAATCAAGCAATAATTTATAAAAACACAACAATACTCCCTCTTGCATTTTCAAGATCCTACAAGTTCAAGACTTGACTTTTATAGTCCTTAATGCTTCTCAAATCCCTTTCCTATTTTTACCCTACACAAAACTTCATTTTAAAGCCATTGGAAGCCTTAGAATCATCAAAATCCCGCTCCCTCTTTTTCTTTTAAATTTTCGAAAAAACAAAACCTAAGAGGAGATTTGGGTTTTCAACTTTTGCTCATAAATGCTTGTGTATTCTTGCTTCCAAACCCCTTTTCAAGCATTATTTAACTCAAACACATTTTTCCCTTTCAAGAACTCAATTGGACAGCACCTTCCCCAACTCTTAGGGTTTCCAAAATTCCAACAAGAACACCCAACAACAACCAAAACAATAACTTTCATTAAAATCTTTCATTTTCCATTTTCACCTTTGAAACCCTAGCCTCTCATCTTCAAAAAGAGAGACTCATTCAAGGAATCAAACCATTAGAGAGGTGAAAGAGGTTGTAAGACTCAAGAAAGATGTTGGTTGGGTGCTTGGAACTTTACCTTGTTGGTGTGGGCTTGCTCTTCTTCCTC
>JANTPZ010095622.1:0-13787 GCA_025593235.1 Vachellia pachyceras | reverse complement strand
GCATATGCATATCGAAAAACCTTTGTGATATCGAGGTGGGCAGGGTTTCTGTCGCGGGAACTAATGGATGCATATCTTCAGTTGCTGAGATACTTGACAGTGGCAATGTTGAGGAACAGGAGCATGCACTTTCGGTTCTACTCTCTTTATGCTCCCAACGTGAAGATTATTGTCAGTTGGTCATGCATGAGGGTGTTATTCCTTCTCTAGTCTCTATCTCCATCAATGGAAGTGACAATGGGAAGGCAAGTGCGTTGGAACTGCTCCGTCTCCTGGGGGATGTTCAGTATGAGGAAGAGTCCACGAAACCAAGATGTGACACGAAAGATCCTAATGACCATACTCAAGAAAAGAAATCGTCAAAGACCTCTGGATTTCTGAAGAAACTATCGCCATTCTCAAAGAGCAAGAGATGAAGCTGAATTCTGAGTTCATTACTGTGGAGATTGCAGATTATGGTTGGCTTAGTGGGGGCATTTTGTAAATGGGTAGATCGATCTTGGCCTCTGCCTCTTACTATTTATTAGTATCTTGTAGCGCAATTAGTAGTCCTGATTATTCATTTGGACGAAGGGGCTGCCTTGGGATTTTTGCAGAGTAACTGCAGGCTGTATGATGATGTATAGTTCACTAGTAATGTAGAGCTGATGGTGCATGACGTTCTTTTAGCATGTTAGGTTAGGAGGGTTTGTAAAAATAGTTAGGAGCATGTTTTTGTCTCGAGAGGGCCATAATGGAGATTGATCATACTTGTTGAATTACTTCTCCATCTCCCTGCTCTCGCGTTTTTGAATAATTGTATATATGGTGAACTGGATTGCTGATTGTAAAAGAGACATTAAATGGTGGTGCTGGGCAATTATATACAAGTCATTGTTTACAAGTCCTTTCATACTTTGCCCGGAACAATCGTGACTTGAGGTTTAAACTTGACCATTTCTTCTCTTGGTTCACGTTTGAGCAAGGGGTGTCTTTTCTAACTTGAAATGTGGCATCATAATATATATAGGGGTGTGTTTTCTAACTTGACCATTTCTTCCATCTATTTTAAAAAGATAATTTACTTAAGAAGCAATTGAACTACTGGCCTAATAGTACTGGGTCTAATTTGACATTCTGGTTGGAAAATGTAAAAGTCTATTCAACAATGTTTTTCTGTAAAATAAGATAATCTTTTTCACATATTTACTTCGGTTTACGTAAAAGCAATTCTCCTTCACATTCTTAAACGGATACAATATATAATGCCAAGAAAACGTAAATTGATTATTTATGTTCATTGGTTATAGAGTCATGGACTCATGGGAAAGCATGTGTGCTCCAACTCACTTAAAATACATATAAATAGGGTTGTTTGGGAAAGCTTCTCAATACCCTAAAAGCACGTTTAACAGTGTTTTTTTACAAAATAAGATAATCTTATTCATACATTTACTTTGTAAATGGTAAAAGTACTTCTCCACCATTTTATCAGACGCATCCAATATTTTATTGGGTATAAGTGAAGAAACATGTTTTCGAAATTTACCCGAAAGCGCGCCTCCCTCTCCCATCCGCTCCGTTAACCAAACGCAGGGGCTTGCTAAAAAGGTGTCGTTCCCGGTCGGAGAGTGCTTGGAAGAAGGCAAAGTGGTCGATCGTCAAAATCGGGAATAGGGTTTAGCCTCTGAGAGTCAAGAGAACTACAAAAATGGCAGCAGATTCATCGGAAGGAGAAGAAGATACCGGCAAGCTCACTGGTGGAAACCAACAACTCCTCGTTGACGATGACCTCAGAGAGATGGGGAAGAAAGCCGCTTGGAGTGTCAGCTCCTACAAACCTGGCAATGGCGTTTCTTTTCTTCGCGACAACAACCTCGAAACCTATTGGCAGTTAGTCCACGCCTTCTCTGATATCTCTTTTCGATGCACATCCTTGCATTCACCGCTCTAAGGTAAATACTAAGTGTGTTTTACTTGGTTTCAGATCTGATGGTGCTCAGCCTCATTTGGTCAATATCCAATTTCAGAAAAAGGTCAAGCTACAAGTATGTGCTATTGATTTCCTTTCAGCAATATCAAATGCTGTTCCTTGTTTCTTTTAAATTGTAGTTTTCAATCCGAATTTCGCTTCTTGGTTCTTTATCGGTGGTTCGTTAAGTGATCGGTGGATTTATTTTCTCCTTCCAGTTGGTTGTTCTTTATGTGGATTTCAAGCTTGACGAGAGTTATACGCCAAGCAAAATTTCCATCCGTGCCGGTGATGGCTTCCATAATTTGAAGGTAATTTGCTCGATTCGCTCTTGCTCTCGTTCTTTCCTTAAAAAAAATTTAAGAATCTATTTGATTAGTCTGGTTGTCCTTCTGTGAACAATTTTAGGAGATCAAAACTGTGGAGCTTGTCAAGCCAACCGGTTGGGTTTATATATCATTATCTGGAACTGATCCTCGGTAAGCGTCGAAAGTGTACTTTTCCGCCTTTTTGCCCCCAAAACTTGAGAAAACAGATATGAAGTATTCTCCTTAATCCTAGGTATTAAAAATGAATTCTGGTATTTTTTTTTAAGTTCTCTTAACATGGTTTCTTCACAAGATCAATGGTTGAAAGATGCTATTTAGTGGTGAAATTGTCATGACAAATTTTATGTGTTCATATATTGCTCATTTGGACAAGTTTATTGCTCCTAGCTAGCAAGATAAACATTACTTGTAGCTTTTGTTAATGCAACCAGGCAAAATTTTCCCTCATCATTGGCTTCTCAGGCCTTTTTGTCCTGGATTTGTGCCAAGCTTTAAGGTCTTTAAGGCTCTGAGTGGATTTTAGCCCTGAAAGCTTCTGCTGTGAGATGCCCCCACCGTGAAGGAGGGGGAAGAAGAAATTAACTCTCTCAACCTTTAATTGAAAGATTGGATTTCATGTGCTGTCTTGCACTGTGAAGATGGATTTTTTAATGATACCTGATTCCCATATTTCTTGTTAAACCATTGGGGTTTTGGACTGAGTCTTTGAATATTATTCTGGGATTACCAGTGTTGGTAATTGAAACAAAATTTCTATGCAGTGTGAAATTGTGTGATCCGCTTCATAGATAAAAAAACTCACTGATGAACTTTCGAGTTGTATTTCACCATCACTGTTTTTCTTTCCTTTTCTATTTCCAGGGAAACTTTTGTCAGCACTTTCATGTTGCAAATTGCTGTGTTGTCAAACCATCTCAATGGAAGGGATACTCATGTGCGGCAGATCAAAGTTTATGGACCTCGGCCGTGTGTCTCCTACACTTTTACATTCTTTTAGAAACATAGCTAATCATGAACTAATTGTAAACTTAATGTTGCAGGAACCCTTTTCCGCATCAGCCGTTTCAATTTACTTCTAGAGAGTTCATCACCTACTCTTCTGTAAGATGATGAATGTAGTTCACCATGAAGCAATGTGAAAAAGTCAACAGCTGCTGCTTTTCAATTGATGATATTTCTTTGAAAGCACCGATTAGCGATTGTCAAAATTTATTCCGTTGTACTATTGATATTTATCTCATATATGGATCAACAGGAAATGCGGTTATTGCCTTTCGTTTCTTGGACTTGACTTGGCTATGGCGCGTTTAGTTTTACAAAATTATAAAGGATTAAATATCATTTTTGCCTCAAAGTATCACCTGAGAAGTAATTATGTCCCGGAAGTTTTTCGGGATTCAATTAAACCTAAAAAATCTCAAAATATGAGCAATTTTACACACACTGTTAAATACAGTTAACTTTTACCTCTAGTTTGACTCGGTGTAGCCATAGCACCTTCTTGAGCCATGTCATCATCGATCACTTCATCCTTTCTCTTCATACATTTAAGCTCCATCGTTGTTTTTCACTTCCCCTACATTGCCTCTTCTGTTGTTGGCCATCGTCACCTCCATGAAGATGATGGACTTTCTCTCTCCTCTCCCTCCCCTGCAATGCCAATTTGGCGGGATGAAGTTGATCATACTGGCCCACCCTACGAATCCGGACCCAACGACCAGGACCCATACACTTTGATGACATACGTTCCGAACCACCCCACGGCGGACTTGGGGAGGAAGATGAGCCCTCTCTGATTCATTTCCACTCTCTTCGTCGATCTCACAACACATCTGGGCGATGCCAAACTGTGATTTAAACGCCAAGAGATGCAAACGTCGAAGACCTTGCTTGGCAAGGATTCGATCTTTTCAACCCCTGAGTAAATTTAATAATAAGATCTGGAAGTATATATAGTTTATGTCATTCAGTGAATTTGTATATTGTAAAGTGATTTCAAACCAGTGTTGCGTGCGTGGGGGGAATATCAAATACGGAAGAAAATAGATGAAAAGTGTTACACATTGGCATTTCGTGTTAACCGCCCTGACCCATGGATGTCATTGTTAAAAGGGGATAAATGGCGATGCAATGCAAATAAAATTTCACCGACACAATGAAAAGGAAATACGGTTATGTAAACCGTGAAGCTAACGAGCAGTGATGCCACCATGGAATTGATCGGACCAAAGAACGAGAATATGATTCTGGCGAGGCATGATTCTGGTAACTGAACAAGCTCTTTGAAGGAGATGGGATCATCTTTAGCGGCCGATTCAAGGCCTTGAACAAAGATGGAGGTGAGGATAGGGATGAGGATGGCAAGAAACACGAACAAGACATAAGAGATAATAAGCTTACCAAGGCTAGAAGAGTGATCAAGAGCACACCATTTGAGGCTAATTCGAAAGTTTTGGAGCTCGTCGAAGATGATAGACTTGGACCTCACGTAAGATGGCTGCAAAAGCAGAGGAACGTTATTGGGTTGGCATTCGTCGGAGAAGGACGAATGCCTGCTGGAGCAATCCACGTCAATGGCAGTGCAGGCGGAGAAAACGTATGAACAGTTGACACATGTATAACGTAGTGAAACAAATCTGTTAACAGTCAAAGTTAACCGTGTTTAACGGTAAGGGTAAAATTGCGCGTACCTCAAGATTTTCGGGATTTAATTTAATCTCAAAAAAGTTTAAGGGCATAATTACTCTTGAGGTGATACTTTCAAAATAAAAGTGATATTTAATCCAATTATAAATGTAGCCAGGAAATTTACATTATATATACACGCTTGAAGTAAAATACTTGTCTAATTCTTATGTTTTAAAGGATGCATTAGTATAGATAGGTAACATGTGAATTTAGTAATCAAGTTTTTTATTAGAAGCAGCTGAGATAGGGCTTGTTTGGGGAGGCCATGTAACAGACCCAAACATAAGGGGTCCAAGAGATGGAAAAACAAGCCCAACCCAAGGAAGAGAAACCGGAATGGTGAGAAGAAGCCAGCGTAGCAAGAGGAAGTCATGGAAACTCCGAGACCTAGAGGCTGAGTAATATAATAGGACAAGGAAAACGGTTAGGGAATATGGGATAATATGGACGTACTTCTCTCTCTGATCTAATCCTTCCCCTGTAGCCGCTGGGCCTTCCCTCTTTTCTGTTATTCAGTATCCTTAGATTCTCTGTAACTATGCTATTCCGCTAGGGGTGCATAGCATGAACTTGCAATAACAGAGAGCATCTATATCAGCATTTCACTTTTGAGCATTTGAGTGATAACTGTGACAATTGGTGCTTTCATTGAGAGCCGATGGCGGAAAGCACGAGAATGAAGGACCTCCAAGCTGAGATAAAGAATTTACAGAACCAGACCATGACGGAGATAAAGAAGATGCATGAGCAGGCCGAGGAGTCCAAAACTCGTTTCCAGAACGTAGACGCTCGGCTGGATCAGTTAGGTACGATGTTACAATCAGTGGTTCGGTCATTAGACCAGATGAGCCTTCGTTTCGATAAAACGCCGGTCCTGAATCCGGGAGAGTCATCTACGTCTCCTACCCCAATAAACATAAACGTCCACAATAGCAATATGGCAACCTTCCGGCCAGTGAAGCTCGATTTCCCGCGGTTTGACGGCAAAGACGCTTTAGATTGGCTGTTTAAGGCGGACCAATACTTCAAGTACTATGACATTCAGGATCCCCAACGATTGACTATTACGGCGGTGCACTTGGATGGAGACGTACTGCCCTGGTTCCAAATGCTAGAGAAGGCGGGATGGGTTCCCCACTGGTATGCCTTCGCCCGAGCGGTAGAGACACAATTTGGACCCTCACAATTTGAGTGTGCACGACCGCGATTGTTCAAGCTTACACAACAAGCTTTAGGAGGAAATATTCAAGAGTATAATCAAAAGTTTTTATCGCTAGCCAATAGAACAGAGGATGTCACGGAAGAGGCCTTGCTAGACTGCTACCTTAGAGGACTAGTACCAGAATTACGACGGGACGTGCTGGTGCAGCGTCCCAGGTCGGTGCTGAATGCCATGGAGCTTTCTCATTTGTTCTCAGGAATAGACCATATCTCTATCAAAATCGCACGATACAACCCGAACAAGGGACCGTTTTCATCCGGTCAGCCGTCAGTAGTCCACACAGCAACGGACAGAGGTCACGGCAAGGCCAATCTACCGCCATTACTACCCAGCCCAAAGCCATTGCCTATCAAAAGGTTGACACCAGCAGAGGCGCAGATTCGACGAGAAAAGGGGTTGTGTTGCACCTGCGACGCAAAATTCTCACCTACGCATTGATGTCCAAACAAGCAGCTCATGATGTTAATAGGAGAAGAGGAAGAAGAAGGAGAAGATGAAGCTCAAGAAGAAGTGACGAAGACCGAGGCTGACGCCACTATGCATCACTTGTCCCTGCATGCACAACGGGGGACGCACGGCCCTGCAACCATTCGATTCCATGGTCATATTCATGGAACCAGGGTGCAAATATTACTTGACGGAGGGAGTTCAGATACCTTTATTCACCCTCGCATAGTACACCATTTGAATTTGCCCGTTGAGCTCACAACCGAACTACGTGTGCTCGGAGGTACCGGAGGAATACTAAAGTGCACAGAAATTGTGAGAGACGTTCCTATCCAGGTAAATGGATATACCATTACATTAACTTTGTTTATACTACCTGTTGCTGCTGTCGACGTTGTGATAGGGGCAGACTGGTTAGAGACTCTTGGACCCCACGTGGCTGACTATAGCACGTCCACGGTTAAGCTCTATCAGAATGGTCAATTCGTGATTCTACAAGGATTCAGAGGCTCACAGATAGCACCTGCACAGTTTCATCATCTAACACGAATCAATCATAGCGATGGGGCAGCCGAATTCTTTATGGTTGATCGGATTAATGATGAAGACAACAAAATGACTTCAAACGAAGATTTACCAGCTGAATTGAGTGAACTCTTGCAGCGTTTTGAGAAAGTCTTTCACACACCACACAAGTTACCTCCAAAGAGGGGACACGAGCATCATATTGAGTTGATGTCGGGAAAAGGTCCCGTGAAAGTTCGACCATATCAATACCCCGTCAGTCAGAAAAATGAGATCAAAAAATTAGTGAACGAACTGATGACAGAAGGTTTGATTCAGCCCAGCTCTAGTCCGTTTTCAGCACCGGTAATATTGGTATGGAAGAAAGATGGAACGTGGAGATTTTGTGTGGATTATAGGGCGCTCAATGCGATAACCATTAAAGACGCTTTTCCCATGCCCACCGTGGATGAACTTCTTGATGAACTGCATGGGTCTGCCGTTTACTCTAAGCTGGATTTAAGATCTGGATATCATCAAATACTCATGAGGGAGACTGATCGAGAAAAAACAGCCTTCCGCACTCACCTTGGGCTCTATGAATGGCTTGTTATGCCATTTGGGCTCACGAATGCGCCAGCGACGTTTCAAGCACTGATGAATTCCATTTTTCAGCCATTCCTCAGACGATTTGTATTGATATTCTTTGACGATATATTGGTATATAGTAATTCTTGGGAGCAGCATATGCAACACCTTGGGCTTGTATTACAGCTATTACAGCAGCATAAGCTGTTTGCAAAAAGATCAAAGTGTTCATTTGGTCGTCGGCGTATTGAATATCTGGGGCATATAGTTTCAGAAAAGGGAGTGGAGGTGGATCCACTTAAGGTGCAAGCTGTACAGGAATGGCCAAAACCTGCTACGGTGTCACAGCTGAAGGGGTTTTTGGGTTTAAGTGGGTACTACCGACGGTTTATCCAAAACTATGCCCAAAGAGCCAATGCCCTTACACGGTTGTTGAGTAAGGATGCTTTTAGTTGGTCAGATGATGCCCAGAAGGCTTTCGATGAAGTAAAAAATGCATTGACGCAGGCCCCTGTTTTGGCATTACCAAACTTCAATAAACCATTTATTCTGGAAACCGATGCTTCAGGGCAAGGTATCGGCGCGGTATTAAGTCAGGATCATCACCCTATTGCTTATTTTTCAAAAAAATTGTCACCACGTATGCAAGCTAAGTCTGTATATGTACGTGAACTGTTTGCAATAACAGAGGCAGTGGCCAAATTCCGACAGTACTTATTTGGGCACCAGTTCATAATTCGAACGGACCATTCCAGCCTGAAACACTTAATGGAGCAAACAATTCAGACGCCAGAACAAGAAGCTTGTTTGCAAAAGTTGATGGGATACAGATTTTCAATTGAATACAAACCCGGGAAACATAATCAGGCGGCGGATGCTCTCTCTCGCGCGTCCTGTATGGCTTTGACAAGTTTTTCGGATCCTATCATGGACTTAATTTACGATGCGGTGTCATCATCTTCTCTGCTTCTTAAGGTGAAGGAACAAGTGGACAAAGACCCGGCTGCAGTACCTCATTATCATATACATCAGAATCAGCTATACTGGAAGAAACGTTTGGTACTCCCTTACGATCAACCGGAACTGATACGCAAGGTGTTAGAAGTGTTCCATTCATCCAAGCTGGGGGGCCACTCAGGATTTATGCGTACTTTCCAACGTATTGCTCGCCTCTTTTTTTGGCCCAATATGCGTCAAGATATCAAACTTTTTATCCGCAACTGTGAAGTTTGCCAACGTGCTAAAGTTTCGCAGCTGTCACCGGCGGGGCTACTAAACCCACTTCCAATACCAGAATGCATATAGGAAGATATTGCAATGGATTTCGTGGTGGGGCTGCCGGTTGTACGAGGAATGGCCGTTATCATGGTGATTGTTGATAGATTATCCAAGTATGGCCATTTTATTCCATTACCAGTGAATTTTTCCAGTTCTCACGTTGCGGAAGCATTTCTACAACACATAGTTCGTTTGCATGGGCTGCCCAGGACTATAGTTTCTGATAGAGATCGAGTTTTCACAAGCACTTTCTGGAGACATCTCATGAAGTTGCAGGGTACTCATCTCCAGTTCACGTCGGCATATCACCCACAATCAGACGGGCAAACGGAGGCACTAAACAAATGTCTTGAAATGTATCTCAGATGTTTTGTTTATGATTATCCTCGCCGGTGGCTCGCATATTTACCATGGGCCGAATTCTGGTATAACTCATCATTTCACCATTCAATTGGGATGACGCCATTCAAGGTGGTGTACGACAGGGATCCCCCACCCCTGCTTCGACACTCGTCTGTTGATGATACGCCGGTCGACGTTCATCAATTGTTAGAGCAGCGGGATGAACTCATATCTATACTGAAGAGCAACATGACAAAGGCACAAGGTAGAATGAAGCGATATGCTGATCGGAAAAGGTCTGACTTGTCATTTCAAAAGGGTGATTGGGTTCTCGTGAAGCTTCAACCGTATCGTCAACACAGTGTTCAATTACGACGATACCAAAAACTAGCTTTGGTCTATTTTGGACCTTTCCAAGTGGAGGAAAAGATTGGAAAAGTGGCTTACCGATTAGCATTGCCTGCACATGCACGAATCCACTCAGTCTTCCACGTTTCTCTTTTGAAGCCCTTCCATGGGTCGGTACCAGAGAATTCATATCTCCCACTGCCTCTATTGTCACTGCCGGAAGGACCCATCAGTCGACCCAGCGCCATCTTACAGAATCGTGCAGTGAAACAGGGAGACAAGATCGTCACTCAGGTATTGGTTAAGTGGGATGGTGATCTCCATAATACTTGGGAAGACTGGGATACCATTCGTGACCTGTATCCCGAACTGGACCTTGAGGACAAGGTCCCAATTAATGGGGGCATTGTAACAGACCCAAACATAAGGGGCCCAAGAGATGGAAAAACAAGCCCAACCCAAGGAAGAGAAACCGGAATGGTGAGAAGAAGCCAGCGTAGCAAGAGGAAGTCATGGAAACTCCGAGACCTAGAGGCTGAGTAATATAATAGGACAAGGAAAACGGTTAGGGGATATGGGATAATATGGACGTACTTCTCTCTCTGATCTAATCCTTCCCCCTGTAGCCGCTGGGCCTTCCGTCTTTTCTGTTATTCAGTATCCTTAGATTCTCTGTAACTATGCTATTCCGCTAGGGGTGCATAGCATGAACTTGCAATAACAGAGAGCATCTATATCAACATTTCACTTTTGAGCATTTGAGTGATAACTGTGACAGGCCATTTGTCTCCCCAAAATTCATTCCTCCGGTTACCGAAACAAAATCTCTCTCACATATTTAATTTAAAATATGCGATCGTTCTCTCAACAAACTTCCTAAACAAGCCCATAATTAACTTTTTGATGGTGCAAGGCAGACGTTAGGTTTTAAAAGTGGGGTAATTTTACTATTGCCGTTAACATACACAAACGGCCGTCTGTTTTTTTTTTTGGTGAGTCTCATTCTTTTTATTGTTTCTCTTTCCTTCTTCCACAAGGTATCGACGGACAAGTGGAGACGGGTAAGGGCGTCACCGTCTTGGAAGCGCTGTTCGGGGAAGTTGAGGAAAGTAGAAGGACCTCGGAGGTAGTAAATGGCGCTGTTGTATGGGCGTGCGTCGGTGATGTGTGTGGCGTAAGAACCAAGCCAAATCCTTGACCTCTTGTTGGGTTCTCTGAACTCAGCCACCCACTTGCCCCACTTCATCATCCAATTATGATTATGATTCCCCTCACACTATCTTCTTCATCTTCTGTCTCTTCATCAACCCCTCCATCGAGGTCAACATCTCTATTACCCCAACCTTCCTCTCTAAGTCCGGCATTGATTCTCCTTCCAACATGTATTCGCGTGCGTCCGGCATTGATTCTCCTTCCAATCTTGACCGTGTTGGATCCAACTACTCGTCAATCTTCGATCCAACTACTCCTTCCGGATCTTCTGTTGGTCACCCTCCGAGATCAACCCAAGGCGCCAGGACCTCGACCACAACCCCTTGCCCGACACAAAACACTTGTTCGCTTCTCACAGGAGCTCGCATTTGAATCGGATCGGGGCCTAGAACAAATCCATCTGCCATTCACGGATGCCAACGATGAGATGCGAGTCAAGTTCGTTACAGGGAAGGAGGATTTCAGAGTCGGAGAGGTAGGAGGAAGAGAGAGGGAGAAGGAGAGAGAGCGACGAGTTTTTTTAAAAAATAATCATTCAAAACGATGTGGAGATATGAGTTCGTGCATTATTGTTGGACGCGTATGGATGGGATGTCATTAGAGGACACCTGGACAATAGTGTGGGGCTCATTTTAGCCCATTTCTGCAAATACATTTATATTTTTGCACCCAAGTAAACAATTGTGCCAGATTGTATAAAAAAAACAATTGTGCCAGATGCTATTCCGAGAAAACTCCATTGTTATCCGGCAAAAAAAAAACTCCATTGTTGAATTTGCAGCTTCACCCTAAATGATATGATAGTGGATAAAATATCGTTTTCTAAATAACTGTCACCAAGACATCCTCCTACATATGCAATAAATCTAAACCCATCCTGTTTGAAGGGCCAACATGCTGGCCAGCACATAATGTTCCAAGCAGCAAGCAGAGAAATGTGTTCCACCTCCAAAGGCGACTCATAAACAAGATCCACCAAAATTCATTGATCTTAGCATTAACCGTGGTAGAATTATGAAACAATTGATGCAGGTTAAATTCATGACCAACAGCTAATGAAAAAAAAAAACTGATGACTGCACATATAAGATTGTCAGCTGCACGGTGTTACAATGATGAACTGTGACAAGCATAATATCACAATCTCCAGCAGCTTGATATCACTCACACGCCGGTTTAGTGTCGAAACTGCTCAAGCATATGGCGAAGGCTTGAAAAGCTGAGAGAGGATAGCGGTAGTCCATGGTGAATATGTCTTTACCAATCTTCCCAAACTGCAAGATCACCTTCTCTTGCTCTGCAGCAGGAACATCATGAGACGGATCAACATCAGCACAAAGCTGGAAGTTCTTCACAGAAGCCACTGTGACACGGCCCTTGAAATTTAGGCACCAACACTGCAGTTGCTCATGCCATCTGGGAGCCTTGTTTTTAAGAACTAGAGGCTCAACTGAGCCCTGATTCGATGCCCGTGCATCTAGTATGTCTGCAGAGTTTAAATCTGTAACTGAATCTTTTCCTCTCGGTGCTGGTGAGGAAGAAAATTGTGGAAGAGTTGTTGGCGTTGGGGCATTGCCTCCTTCCTGAATAGCTGACATAGGTATGGAGTTCAAAATGCAGTGCATTCTTCTCGGACCTCTCGTGCGAAGAACATTGAGTTCATAACTGATGGTGGCAACATTATATTTACGTGCTGGTCCTCTGGGAGATGCCTGCTTTGAGTGGAATTTACCACTAGAATAATTTTTAGCTTGAATGCTAGCTTTGTGTAGAGGTTGGCTATCACATATGGCAAACTTGGTTCCCAAAAAATTGGACCTGCCAAAAGTTAACCATAAGTCGTGAAAGAGATGAGAATTTAAGAGATGATGAAAGGAAAATTAGTTGTGTCTGAGAACTAAAACTTGCCTCAATTTACCAAGATACGTGCTGCTGGCCTGAGAAAAATCATCTGCAATAAAGGATATCACAAACTCTGTGGCTGTTGGCTTTCTTATCTTCTTTGCAGCTAACAACAACTTGGCTTTCTCATTTTCCGCTGTATTTTGGAATCAAAACCAAATTTCCTCACATTATTTCAAAAACTTCAATAAGGTCAATATCATTAAAAGAGTACAAAAATAAAAGCTGATTCCAATTTCTGAACAATTCAGGAAGCTTTAAACTTCATCTAAACCATGAAACACATCATGTAAAGCAAAGTGCATTCCGCTCCTAATGTATCAAAACAAAGTGGTAAGCTTATAAGGTACCAAGGAATCCATTTTAGGACAGACATGAATATGGATGAGCAATCCACACATGAATGATGACGATGGCATTTGCATCCCTATTTTGACGCTCAAAATACAAAGAAACCCACATGTTATCAGGAAGGAATTCACAATTCAAAATTCAGAGGCATAAATTTTGAGTTTGAAGAATAACTTGGAGATGGGGATATCTTTTCATGAAAATCTAAAATGGAATGCATCAACAATGAATCTAGCATTTTACTTACATGGCACAAGACCAAAATACAAGTAGTATGTAGAAGTTTCTCTGTTCCTCCTGATAAAGCACTGTATTTGTGCATCACGAGGACCGGGCTATTCAATCCACAAAGGAAAGATAACATAAGAAACAGAATAACCTCAAGGGTAAATAATAGAAAGGATCGGGCTAGAACCAGGGAAAGTAGTTCACTACCTGCTTCACTGAGACAGGAAATGTGAGCCTACCACATTGCTCGGGAGTCTTGACGATTTCCTTTGTAATGGCCCTCCATGATTTACATACTGAAGCACAGGAAACAACAACAGCCCGTGCAGGCCATGTTGTCTCACTCTCCTCCACCCTATGAATAATGTCCAAAAGCAGTTCTGGAGGTAGATTTGCC
>JANTPZ010095621.1:0-21171 GCA_025593235.1 Vachellia pachyceras | reverse complement strand
CTAAAAAGGCCTTAAAGTAAGCATTAAACTTACTATTGTACACCTTTAAAATGATTCAAGGTATGCTTTAAGCCTACTATATTTATTGGAGTTAAGTATTTAATATAAAAATTTGAATTTAAAAAATAAAAAAAGTGTTATTTGCATACTATAAAAATAATTATATTTATTTTATATATAAACATGCCAGTTTAAAAGGCCTATAGGTCAGGCTTTAAAAAAATAGGCCTGACCTATTTATACAATTAGACCTTTAAATAGGTCTTAACCTAGCCTTTTTAATAAATAGGCCAGGCCAAACAAGGCCCTAAACAGGCCAAACCGTAGGCCGCCTGATAGGGGCCTGACCTATTCCCACCCCTATACCTAACCGCCTATGTCAAGTTGTTATATGCTGATTAAATTGGCATACAAAAAAAAAAAGTTATGCATAAATGCATGACATGCCCAGGTAGCCTTTTGGTTGCCTGTTAATTAGAGTCAATTTTTTTCATTTATTTTCATTGCTCGGTCGCGTAAGCACAAAGACGTGTCCAGCTACACCAGGAGAACATGCTCTATATAGACAAAAAAAAAAAAGTCAATCCCCCAACATTAAAAAAAGGGTCAGGATGAATTTCCTAGGGCCTTGTTGAATTACATTTGGATTTGGATTTTTTAAATGATTTTACATAATTCGATATAAATATGTGAAATAAATTTTATTTTGACTTATACAAAAATACTTTTATAATTGATCATCCAAGTTTATCAATCACAAAGTTGTTGGTGGTTCCGAAAATTAGACATTAAGATTGCTGGTTGATGGGTTAATCAAAGATTAAAAAAATTGGCTTCCATGGTATGAGACGATTGAGCTCAGTATTCTTATTTGCCAAACCATCCAGGTTCAAGCTGTCCTCCACTTGAAAATTGGACAATTACTAATAGCAATATCTTTGTCACGCACGTTTATCCTTTTATTGAATTGAGGCAATTTTATTTCATCATCTTACAAAAAATTAACTAAATTTTTTTAGCTCTATGGTTTTGACTCAACTGTAAATCAGTCCATGCACTTCGACTCAATGTAATTCAATATCTGTACTTTTAATTCATCTGTAACTCAATCAATGAACTTTAACTTAATATAATTCAAACCCTATGGTTTTAATCATTTTTATAATTTAGTCACTGTGTTTTAAAAAATAAAATCAAATGCACAATAAAAGTCATTGATAGGATTAGAAAATGCTTAAAACTAAATGAACTGGTAACTGTGAATCATAATTCAAATACTGACTTATAATCAAATAAAAAGTAATCAATTGAGTTTGACGGAGTTAAAGTGTAGGGATTAAATTACATCAGACTAAAATGTTAGTTTCAACAAATATCCATGGTCTCTCTCTCTCCCCACCAAAACTACCGATCAATAATGGATTGGCTAAAGAAGCTTCCCCTCAATGATTTGTTTGCCAACTCCTGTCTTCCCTAGGAATTCAATACCCACTATTTTACTGCGCAAGTCGAAAGAAGGTCAAAGTTAAGCAACCCTTGTCACCATAACTGTGTCCTCAACACGTTGATGCTTGATATAATTGACCCCGCATAGTTATCAATATCCAAACCAGACAAGTGGAATACATTGACTGTGTTGTTCTGCATTGATTCATATTCGTAAAGTCGAGACAAAATTATCAAAATAATAAAGTCTATAGAAGGAATTACATTTTAAAAAAATTACGTTTCACGTACTTTTATGTTTAAGAATACGTACATTATCATGGTCACAGAAAATGTATAGTTTCTTCGAATTGGTATGCAATATATTCAGAGAAATTATTAAAGTATACGGCTGAACTGCTAATGAAAAAGCCCTCCCCTGTGTATGGCGGCAACAGGAAGCAATATATAATGGAGTGGGTGAGCCGGTGGCGAGTTCTTATCACAGCAAGTACAAACTAAAACTCAATCCCTCTCAAACTCAAACGTTAACATGCCCACCTAACGTATTAATAATGATCTTATTGTCCTAACCTCTCCCTTAAAAATTATATATGTCCACTGTCAACCAACAGAACACAAAATTAAAGTATCATCACCCTATTAAACTTGTATTAATCTTCTTGACGAAACACGTCCTAACTCCTTAATCCAGCCTCAAAATCATTCGCTTTGTACTGATTCGTTTCCTCTGAAACATCTTTCCCTGTTTAACACTTATCCCTGTCCCGTACTATCTTATCAATCATCTTTTGGGCTGGACAACCAAGGGGCGAATCGATTTCAAGTTGGGGTTGTCTTTTTGGGAATAGGATATCTGGGCTTACAATAGGATCAAGGAAAGCAAGGCTGTTTCTCTTTGGGCTTCATGCGGGTCATGATACAAAGACGCATACTCACATATCCCAAGCACGTGCCAAGTTCACATTCCATTGGCTGTTTGCTTGCCCCCTTTTGTTCCAAGAAAGAGCACCCACCATCCAGATAGCAGATAAACTGTCGCTAACTGAAAGTAGAGACCATTCTTCTCACTGAACCCTGCAGATTTCAGCTTGATAATCCATGGCCTTAGCCATATCCTTCACCGCACTGTCAACTTTTCCCAACAGGTCTCTCTTCAATCCGTTAAATTTTGATGGGCCTACCATTTAAACTATATCTCTGCGCTCTCATTCTGTTGCAGTACCGTATCTTGTTTTGGGTACAGAGAAGTACACCACAAGATTTTCCTTGGGAGAAAAGTGACAAGCTTTCCCAGAAAATTTATCACAAATGCCACGAAAGGAGGAGTATCAAGCATTTGTGAGCCACTTCCTCCGCATAGGCCACTTTGGTTCCCCGGTAGTTCACCTCCCGAGTGGCTCGATGGCAGGTTATTGATTAAATCGACTTGTTCATTACATATCGTATCACGTTTAGCTTCAGAGCTTTACCAGGGAGTGTTCTTGAGATGTCAAATTAAAATGCTTAATCAATTCGATGCCAATCACAGTCTTACTGGGGATTTTGGCTTCGACCCTCTTGGATTAGGTACGTGTTTCAGTAGTGGCGGAGCCCCAGCAATGTCAGTGTGGGCAAATGCCCACTGATATTTTTTTTTACGTGTAAATAACTATAAGACTTTTATTATGCACATATTGATATTTGAGATTTGAACCCACTCAAATTATCTATACTAGCAAGCTTATTGTCATTTGGTTGAAAATAAAAAAATTACCCCACTGATGTGAGGTCTTGGCTCCGCCACTAATTTCACTATATGCTGAATTGGGTGGTGAGAGATTTATGGGGATGGGTCAGTTTCCGCCATTAACAAGCTTCGAATCACTCAGGGTCGGATCCGGAACTACTAAAATGGTTCGCTCAAGCAGGGCTGATGCATGCCAGGTGGGCAATGCTGGGCGTATCAGGAATTCTGATCCCAGAAGTACTGGAAAAGATGGGATACATGGACAACTTCTCCTGGTACGACGCCGGTGCTCGAGAATACTTCGCTGATCCTACGACGCTGCTCGTCGTGCAATTGGGCTTGATGGGCTGGGTGGAGGGTCGGAGATGGGCCGATATGATTAATCCAGGGAGCGTCGACATTGAGCCCAAGATGCCGCACAAGACGAACCCGAAAGCTGACGTGGGTTACCCGGGTGGCTTATGGTTTGACCCGATGATGTGGGGACGAGGATAGCCGGAGCCGGTCATGGTGTTGAGGACCAAGGAGATAAAGAATGGTCGGCTGGCCATGCTGGCTTTTGCTGGGTTCTTGTTCCAAGCCATTTACACAGGCGAAGGCCCTATTGAAAACTTGATGGCCCATATTGCTGACCCCGGTCACGCCAACATTTTCACGGTAATTTTTTATTACTTAAAATTGACGGAAAAACAAATTCATTAGATTAGTTAATGACTTTATAATTCATATTTAATTGAATTAAATAATGAGGAGCTCAAAGGATATGGTGAGAGGGAGTGTATGGATATAGTTAAAGGTGATTTCATATTTTAAATTTTGGTTTTGGGGTGGGTTGTTTAAACAATGTCAACTTTTAACATCTCTATTTCTCCAACAAAATATCATCTTCACTCAGGTCGCTTGCCTTAATATCCACATGCAGGCTTTCACGTCAAATTAGTACAATGCTGCTCCACGAAGACTCCTTATTTCCTAAAACACTACTCTGTTTTTTTATCCAGAGCTTTGTATTTGAGAGGTGGAATATAATAATTTGTTATTTGTTACTTTTTCCTTCACCTTGTAATCAACAGAGTTTCATATTTCATTCATATAATCGTATCATGGGGGGGGAATGTAACATCCTAAATTTTTATATATAGAATATATGTTTTATATCATATATACAAAAGGATCTTGAGAAAAGATATGTATATGACATATACCTATCTAGATAATATAAATCAGTGAAGATTATGTGTGATATTGTGTGTATAAAGAAAATAATAAAAGAAAAAGAAAGAAATAAAAAAGGGAGAAAGTTGACCACGTGAGGGTTCTATTTAAATGCCCCTCACACCCCTTCACGTTATGCATAGAAAAAATTATGTCAGCCGTCAGAGTTCTCTTCTCCCATCTCTCTCGCGTGGCGTCTGCTCCTTTTGGGTGTAGAAGTTCTTTTGGGATAAATTAGATTGATTTAATTGTGGTTGATACTTTTGTGGCTTGCACTTTCGAGCATTTTGGAGTTGAGGTAACCGATGTTAATTCATTTTATATACTTTGCATGGATTGTAAGGTATTTTCGATACCTTAATTATGTATTACGAATCTTATCTCTATTTTTATATGTTTAATTTTAGTGAAGTGGGAAGTATTTTCTTTATAAATATAAATGATGCATTTTGCTTGAAGATACGTTTGATGATATATTTATAATTTATCTTTATCTGTAACATATTGTGAATTTATGCATTTGTGGGGAATTGAGATATTAGGTGCATGGAAGTAGTTGGGTGATCTTGTGATGATGGGACTTATGTAATGTATTGTGAATTTATTATGACTTACACTTTAGTAGGAAGTCGGTTTAGACCCAGGAGGGAGGCCAAAGTTTATTGTAACTCACACTCTAGTGAGAAGTCGGCCTAGACCCAGGAGGGAGGCCATAATTTATTGTGACTACACTTTAGTGGGGAGTTGGCCTAGATCCAGGAGGGAGGCCAAAGTTTATTGTGACTCACACTCTAGTGGGAAGTCGGAGTCGGCCTAGACCCAGGAGAAAGGCCATGATTTATTGTGACTCACACTCTAGTGGGCAGTCAGCCTAGACTCAGGAGGGAGGCCAGAGTTTATTGTGACTCACACTCTAGTGGGAAGTCGGCTCAGAACCAGGAGGGAGGCCATGTTTTATTGTAACTTACACTTTAGTGGGGAATCGGCCTAGACCCAGGAGAAAGGCCATGATTTATTGTGACTCACACTCTAGTGGGGAGTCGGGATGGAGTAATATGGAGGAGTAGGATGAAGGGATCATTTGTGCATTATGATTGTAACGAATGGAAAACAGTATTTTGTTTGAATATTGTATATTAGCACTGCTTCACTAACTTATAATCCCGTATTGTATATTCTATGAATTGATTATTGGTTACTGGGACTTTATGTCTCACCCTATCAATATATATTTTTTTCAGAAAAGGAATTTAGTGGTTCGATGCGTGAAGAGAAGGAGCCAACAGTTTGATAATAGCCATCATTGTAGGCTAAGTGCTAGGTTATCTTAAGGAGAAATGTATATCGTCAGACTTTAAGGTTTGCATACTCTGATTTGTTTGTCCTTATGTTATTTCGGGATATTCCATCTATGGGTAACAATATGTCTTTTGGTACTCTAACTTGTTAGGTATCCATTTGAGTATTATTGATGGACCCGCATGTTTAAGGGGAAGACTAGATATTGTTGACTCTTGTGGCTTTTAATGGTGACTTGTGGGCAAACTTTGTGCTTTGGATCGGAATGATACTGTAAATTGTTAATGGTTTGTGGGTTGTGTGTCTCATCATAACTTTTGTACCCTAAACCTTGAGCGTTTAATAATTAATTGTTTTTAAATGTCTTGGTTGTTTAGGATTATAAATGGTATAAAAAATGATTATAAATGGTATCAGAAAGAATAATGA
Source organism: Vachellia pachyceras (assembly GCA_025593235.1). Lineage (NCBI taxonomy): Eukaryota > Viridiplantae > Streptophyta > Magnoliopsida > Fabales > Fabaceae > Vachellia > Vachellia pachyceras. The sequence continues at coordinate 15,053 of JANTPZ010095621.1, read as the reverse complement.
GTTATCTAATTAAACGGGAATATATTATATGATTAATTATTTAGGGGGTTACAGAAAAGGATTAAAAAGGTGACGAAATAAATTTGAAGAAGGGTGGGCATGGTATCATTGGTGGTTAGCCTGAAATGAAGCAGAGTGGGTAAAGGACGACACCACAAAAATTCTGCAGCTCCACAAATGTCGAAAGCAGGAGAGAGAAGGGGCCTTATAAAGGAATATGCTATTATTAGCAGGGATGCAAATTATGTGAGCTTCACTATCAATGTGGTGTCCATGGCCTGACACATCACACCAAAATGACTCAGCTTTCTTTACCTTCACCCTCCTCCACCATTCCAACAAAACAACAAACCGACCAAGTCAAACACACAAGTAGATTCTCTCCGAGCAGCGGTGCATTTCAATGCCAACAACGACAACAACCTACCTCTATACTTGTGAAATGGCCGCTGTTCGGCTCCGCCTCTTCTTCCTCCTCCTCTTCCTCCTCACTCTTCCTTCTTTCTCTTCTTCTTCCGACGCCGACGCCCTCCTCAAGCTCAAGCAGTCCTTCACCACTTCCACTCCGCTTTCCTCCTGGGTATCTAATTCCCCACCCTGCACATGGGCTGGAATCATGTGCGACAACAACACCATCATCGGCCTTCACCTTTCCGACATGGGTCTTTCCGGCAAGGTCGACATTGATGCTATGTTGGAGATTAAAGGCCTTCGAACCGTCAGCCTGGTGAACAATTCCTTCTCTGGTCCTATCCCGGCGTTCTACAGACTCGGTGCTCTCAAGGCTTTATACTTATCCACCAACCAATTTTCCGGCCAGATTCCCTCGGATTTCTTCTCATATTTGAATTCACTGAAGAAAATCTGGCTTTCTGAAAACAAATTCTCGGGACCCATCCCCAATTCCATAACCCAGCTAGACATGCTCATAGAAATTCATCTCGAAAACAATGAATTCTCCGGACCCATTCCTCTCCTAACACAGAGGATCAAATCGCTGGACATGTCTGACAACAAACTCGAAGGTCCAATCCCAGAGAGCTTAACAAAATTTGGGGTTGTTGCCTTCCAGGGAAACGAGGGGCTATGCGGCAAGCCTCTAGATAAGGCGTGCGACCAGAAGAGTGGAAGTAAAAACTCTTCTGGCCTCGTCACGTTGATCATTCTCTTCACCGCCTGCTTGATCATCGCAGCCGTGCTGTTCATGGCGTTTAAATCAAGGCACCGTCTGGACGGCGACTTCAGCGTGGACGAGGTAGTGCAAGTGCACGTGCCGAGCTCAGCAGAAAGCAGGGATTCAGAATTGGGCCGGAGAGGAGGTTCAAGGAGGGGTGGGGCGAAGAGTGGGGGTGCGGATCATCTGGTGGTGGTGAATGAGGAGAAAGGCATGTTTGGGATGCCGGATTTGATGAAGGCGGCCGCGGAGGTTCTTGGAAACGGAGGGTTGGGCTCAGCTTATAAGGCGGCCTTGCCCAATGGGTTGAGCGTGGCGGTAAAAAGGTTGAGGGTGATCAATCAGATAGGTAGAGATTTCTTCGACGCCGAGATGAGATCCTTTGGGAGAATCAAACACGCCAACATCTTGACCATTTTGGCTTACCATTTTCGCAAAGAGGAGAAGCTCATCATCTCAGAGTACATGCCTAAAGGCAGCCTGTTGTACGTTTTGCATGGTATGAACTCAAAATCAAACGACGCATACAACAAACTAATATATGGATTTCAATGCCTAATTTGATTTGATTACTATTATCATGTTTCAGGTGACAGGGGGACATCTCATGCTGATCTTACCTGGCCCGTGCGTTTGAAGATAATCAAGGGAATTGCACGGGGCCTTCGCTTCCTTCATTCTCACTTCTCTTCCTACGATCTTCCTCACGGCAACTTGAAATCCAGCAATGTCCTCCTGACACAAGATTACGAGCCACTCCTCTCTGATTACGCCTTCCATCCGCTTCTCAACCCTACTTCTTTCCCAGCATTGTTCGCCTTTAAATCCCCAGATTACGTGCAGTACCAGCTAATTTCTCCGAAAGCCGACGTCTACTGCCTCGGAATCATCATCCTCGAGATCATCACCGGTAAATTCCCTTCTCAGTATCACAGCAACGGCAAGGGCGGCACCGACGTCGTGCAATGGGTCCTCGCCGCAATTTCTGAGAGAAGGGAAGCACAAGTGATCGATCCCGAAATCGCAAACACCCCTAACTCCTTAGATCAGATGCTGCAAATCCTCCAAGTCGGAGCCGCCTGCACCGAGAGTAACCCGGAACAACGAGTTAACTTGAATGAAGCGATTAGGAGGATAGAGGAGGTAAAATCCTAAAAGCTCCATACGTCAACATAGCTTAGTTCTTCAAGCCGGGTTTGCTTGCAGTGCATGGAAGGCCGTATATATGACTGGTTTTTTGAGGGCATAGGCACCGATTTAACACACACAAACAAGAAAGTTGGAGGGAGCGAGAAAGATGAAATATGGCTTCACTGACCGGAATATCTTGGCCATTCTGCAAGTGTACAGTACAGTACTCATTGATAACATCAGAGAGATATGGATGCAACCATTGAAGCGTTTTGAGGGGAGAGGCAAAATGTGGTCGCTGGCTATCGGCGGCTTGTGATGAAAGAAATTTAGAAGACACGTGGGGATAACATTTTTCTTGTCTTGGGGGAATTGTTTCTTCAAGACTTTCCATCTTTAATCCTTCTCTCTCCATCTGATAAAGGATTTAGCAGTTTTTCCCTTCATCAAATCCATGTATTGCATCTGTTCGCCACCTTTTTTGTAAAATTTATTTTCTTATATATGTCAATTAGGTGATTCAAGTTGTTCTTATTAATACATCCAATTTCCAAAACTTCCTTTTGATAAATATATATCACGAAAATTGAATCAGGACTAAGCATCTTCTTATGCTCAATAATTGTTAATAAATGCTTGGAGATTAATTTTTTTCTTTAAGGACAAAAGGAACAAAAAGTAAGTTAAAATACATCAATACTATGAATCTCACCTCAAGTCAGTTGATTTCCCCCTTATTTTTTTTTAACTAAGATATCCGTGAATTGAGAGTATCTAATCAACAGTTAAACTTGAATTCTATGTCACTTCTTGGCCTGATTCCTTTGCAATTATACGGTCATACCCTTTTTTTTTTTGTTTTAAACACAAGATTATACAATAGAGTACACATTTGGTCTGAGGAAAATCGTGGTTTATTTAGATTAATAATGGAAGATATCTTTTCAACTTGAGTTACAGTCTTTTAAGGGAAGTTTTTATTTCGAACTTACATGAACGTGATTTCCCACACTTTAGTTTGTCTCCTAAAAAAAGGTTTGAATAGAATTATTAAATATGAATACATTTATTTATATCTTTAAATACAGACAGTGATTTTTTTTAGATTTTCTTAAAAGAGAAATTGAAGGATGCAGAATTCAAACAACGAGCTAGGCCACGCATTGGTTGTGGTTGGAGGAGCTTTTGGACCCCCTAAAAGTACGTTTAACAATTTTTTTGTGAAATGAGATAATTTTCTCCACATATTTAACTCGACTTAAATAAAAATACTTCTCTATCGTATTCCCAAACAAACCCATTATTTATCTCCACGGTTGAAAATTATGTTAGACACTTGAACCACAAAAATCCACCGTACCACCAACTACCACCTAATCAATAAAAAAGGTTAGAAACACAAATACCTGAAATCTTGTTTTGACCAACACCTCGTCATTTACGAACACGATCCTGAACCTTTCGGCGAGACGAGAATGGAGTCCGGACCTCTATCGGCATCGGAGATCGCGGCGAAATTGAATCTGCAGCCTCACCCCGAAGGTGGATTTTTCGCCGAGACCTTTCGTGATGGTTCCGTTCAACTTCTCAAGTCTCAGCTACCACCTGAATGTAGCTGCTTTAACCTATCTCACTCTTTCTAATTTCTGCATAATCATACCAATCTTTCTGTTCTCTTCTTCTCCTTCGTTTCACTTCCTTCATTCAATTCTAATCTATTTCCAATATTTCTTCCTTTAGATAAAGTTGACCGCCCAGTGTCTACTTGCATATACTTCCTGCTCCCATCGGGGAGTGTATCCCGCCTGCATCGAATACCCTGTGCTGAAACCTGGCATCATTACATAGGAGAACCTCTTACGGTACACTCAGCTACATCTAGTACTTTCTCATTGAATTTCTTTATTGCCCTTTTAGGTTCTTTATACTGAATATGTTGTCCACAAATATTTGGTGGCAAAGTCACTTCCTTAATTATCCCCCCTTGTTCTGTCCCACTCAAAAGATATAACCGGCAAATTCAACTCGCAGTTCTATTTTTCTCTGTACTGATTTTTGTTCCCTTCTTTTCCTGTTTTTCATTAAATAATTTTTGTCTATAAACTTGACAAATAACATCTCAAGTTTAATTCTTCTGATCAAATACCTAAACAATTTTAACCTTTGTTCTAAGATATATGAAGATAGGTTTGATGCTAACGGCATCTTTAACATAAGCTAATTATGTGTTAAATCTGTACCTAGTATCTGTATCTTGAGCTTCTCTGTGCCTTGATTTGCAGTGTTCGCAATCATATATTTCTCTGTTTTCTCAAGCGTTTCTCTACCCTATCCCTTAGCCTTGAGTACTTTTCCTCTTACATAATATGGAGATAATTCATATCGTTTTGTATAGAAACTGATTCCATCACTTGTACTTCAAAATCCGTTCACACTAGTTCACCAATTGAGCTATCATCGAGTTGGTGAATTTAAATTTGGTGGGAATTCCTACCAAGTTCTAAAGATGTTTTGTTTCTTTGATGAAAAGTACTAATCCGAATATCTAGCTTTTAAATCTGTTGGATGAATGTGTAGTGTGTAGTAGCCTTCAACTCCCATCGATGGGCTATGATTCAGAAAATTATACACTTTCTTCTGAAAATATAGCTTTCTGTTTAAAGGCACCCTGATTAGCTACGAGTAATTGAGTGTAATTAAGTTTTAGGGATTTGGGGTGTCAGCTGCCCCATCTGCTGCACCACAAATTTAGGGCTTTTCCCAAATGTTTTTGTGTTGCTTCTTTAGATACTTAGATTCTAAATAAAATGAGTAATGGGTGAAAAATGGTTATATTTACAATTTTTTATAATTTTTCTAAGATAAACATATTAAGAGCATTAACCTCATATTCAATTTTAATGTGTTTACTTTTAAAATCATTCTGAAAGAAACTAAACATCTTTAGAACTTCTTACCGTCCAAATTTAATTCGATTCTTCCTGTTCCTCTTCTCTTCATAACTTCTGCTTCTTGTTTTTTTTTTCTCCCTGCAGGTAGCGGAAATAAATGATGAAGATGGAAGTGTCAAGTTTACCTGCCTTGGATCTAATCTGGCTGATAATCAGAAACCACAGTACACTGTGCCCCCTAATGTGTGGTTTGGCTCATTTCCAACAAAGGACTTCGATATATCGCCAGATGGGTCTGTGCAGAGAACTCCTCCTAGAGATCGTGAAAGCCATTACTCTCTAGTAGGTTGCACTTGTGCCCCTGCCTTTCAGTTCCAAGATTTTGAGCTGGGAAAACGTTCTGACCTCATTTCTCAGTTCCCCCACTTGGAGTCTCTCATTAGTGCTCTCACCTATCCTAATTCCTAAGAGAGTCGCCGAGTTTGAGATAGTCTTGTCATTTGGGAAAACTCTTAAGCTTGTGTTAATGATTGCCACATATCAAACCTCTTGTTCTTATCTCTGTTCCCTTCTATTCAGGTGTGGAATACTTCTGTATTTAGTAAAATCTGACTACTAAGACCTTCACGAGAATCAAATAATGGTTTTTCTTACACTTGTTTGAATATCAGTTAGTGTGATAACGGACTCAAAATCCTATTTTGAAGTTCCATGGAAGATTTCGTCGCTCTCTTTGTCTCAGTAGCGATATCGGACTCGAGAACCTCGATTTAGTTATCATCAGCAACATTTCGTGGATCTTCCAGTTCTTTTGATAATTTCTAGACAGTCTTGTTATATGGGTAAATATATAATCATTTTTTATCTTTAATACTCAATGTCTAACTGTGGAAATGATAATTTGGATTATTTGCATTATTGATAGCGCACACAACTCAATTGAACCTAATCCAGGAACAATACATTCTACTTTGTTTATTTTCCAACGACAGGTATTCTTGTTGAAACCGATTTGCTAAACCCAAATTCAAAGGTTAAAATGAGAGGATTATTCAGTTGTTCAATTTTTTTTTGAGTGGTTTCCCATCCGGTATCCTAGGGTAAGTCATCTTTCAGGCGGACAACAACCCTAGACTAATCCGGATCACCCGAGGTAGGACTCTAAAGGTGGCGAGGCTACCACCAGGTTTTAAAGCTGCTGCATTCCCACGACTCGAACTTGAGACTCATGGTTAAGCTAGAACGACCCCTTACTAGTCGATCTAAGTTCAATTGAACAAAATTGATGGTATAAACTGATTTGAATTGTTCAAATTGCTTGATTGAACAATTGAAAGATCCGCCCAGTGCTAGCATTTCTAAGTTTGAAGTATTTTTCTTAAGAAAACATTGCTTTTGACAGACATAGATATGTATGTACCCTGTGCGTGCAAGGCTTTTAAATATTTATGTAATGCTTCCTTCAAAGCCTGGATTTTTGTTTTTGTTTTTGATGAAGATCCCTCAAAGCTTGGAATCCTGCCAAAAGACATGCAATCAATTTTTTATCGAGAAAACCAAATGTTTAGGGCTAACATCTACTGCAAGAGGCATGCTTGATTTATATAGGCTCTTGATCTTTCCCGGTTCATCCTCCAATTTGTCGCATTTCCTTGGCGTATTCACACATCTGAAATTACTGCGACAGTTCACTTTCATTAGTCTGCTTCAACCATCACTTCAATAAGAGTTGTGAAGAATCAGAATATGGAAGAAGCCATTTATATCTCGAGAACAATATCTGCAACCAGAAAATATACACAAACACTCAAATCTGTACGAACTAATGCAAAAATGAATCATGTTTAAGCCATGAATATAAAAAGTTTTTGGTTGCTTACTTCTTTGGGATCAATAATAAATAACTTACATTCAGAATCTGTCTTGACCCATTTATTTCCATCATCTGCGGCAGTATTCAATTCGTCTTCATCATTGTCAGATTTGGCCATTTGCTTGTCCTTTAGGTACTTCTTTGTAACCTTTGCCGAACTTGAACCTTGGGGATATATCTTCTTATTGAGTATTGCCCTCAAAATCTGAAGTCAAAACCAGAGCAAAGTAAAAGTAAGATAATCTATCATCAACGAAAGATTTTTTTTTTTGCAAATCTAAGTTAAGGGCTAAGAAGTGAAGAGCACTCTCTTTACCTTCTCCATTCTGCTCTCCGTAGACAGTAGATCTTTGAAACTGGGAGTGCGTTGAAGCCCACTTCTGCAAACAAACATCTTCTTGAGAAGAAAAGTGAGTGATCTGTTGCCAATTGCACTCTTATTATTATTACTACTATTATCCGAACAAAGATCTTTTCCCCTGCAGGGGATCATGCTGCTGTTAGGGAATAATGTCTCTTTCTTCTCACAGTTTGAACAATTATTCGGGTGATCATCATCAGCGGAGGATTCTTCCCGTGAACACATGTTCAATTCATTCCGGAAATCGCCTTCTTCTTGATCGTCAGGTGTAAATTCCTGTACACAATCTTGAGAGCAGGACGAATCCTCTGCAATAATTCTTTCAGAATCTTCCTTCCAATTGTTGTTCCCGAAGGTCCCGATTGCAAGAAGTGCACGTGGCCAGTCACTGAACTCGTCTTTGCCATGTTCATCGGCTACCAAACCTAGAACCCAAAAAAAAAAAAATCAACAAAACCTTCAATTTGTGGCAGATACATGTATGATCTAAAAGAGTGGAGAATGCTTACGGGTGGATGAACTTGAGTTTGGTCTGTTCTTCGCCTTACTGCCAGTTAGCTTGTTCTGCATCCAATTAAATAGCTGCAAGTAGAAGAGAAAGCAACAAATTTGTTCAAGAATTAAGAAGCAACACTAGCTGTAACACAAGCAATTGGAATGGGTAGGAAGAGAAATGAAACATCGGTTACCTTCATTTTGAATTGAAGAGGCTAAGTAAGGGAAGGACGATGGAGGATTGGCTTCTCCAAGAGATGAAGAGAGCGATGAGATAGTTAAAGAGGTGAAGCTGCGGAAGAGTATAAATAGAAAGCGAAGTATGGTGTGTGATGAATTTTACAGCCAACCAAGTCGAAGCCTCTGGTTCAAGTTCCCAAATCCAAGCGTTTGCCGCCACTTTTCTCTTCCCCTCTCTCGTCTTTTTCTTCGTTTTGTGATCACAAATTATATATGGGTGTGTTGGCAAAAGATATGCGTTGTGAGAGTGATACGAGGGACGCTACTATATTGAGTTTGTCCTGATTTTTGAATCAAACGACAAGGTCATTGATTCCGCAGTTTTCTCTAGATGCTGACATGTACGTAAACGGTAAAACAACGTAACGTAATTTAACAGCTTGAACAACGATGGCCTGCTAGTTACAATTACAAAGAAAATGGAAAGGATGTGTGCTTATAAAGTAAAGACAAGCCTGGAAACATAAATGGAGGTGACATATAAATAAGTATTTTGATCAAGTGAAAGTATGTTGCAATTAGCGAGTTCTTAAGTGATGATTGTATTTCCCTCATCACACTCTGCCACTCCATCTCTAGGGTAACATTGGCGTCTGTCACATTCATATGCTTCTTCATTGTTTGGTTGAGTAATGGAAACTATTTTCACAACGTGATTTATAGTTTATAAGATAAATATATTAAATAAGTTTTATCTTAATTTGTGTGAATGTGTTTCTCCAGTGTAATCCCAAATAGGCATTCACTTTACACGTTCCCTTCCAACTTTGCCTCATTTTGCTTTCGTTATACATGGAGCTGCCACTTTTTTTAACTTAAGTATTGATTTTGCTTAATCACCTAAAATATTTGGATACGCTTTTTTAAAATGCTAGTGATTTGATTTCCTCTTAAATGCATTTGTTTTTATTTAAAAAATGGAACAAATATGGTCTCTCGCGCACACACATACATATTTTGTTTTGATTTTTGTGACGATAAGGTAGTTTAGGCTACTAAATGTTTTCATGTAAATTAATATGTTCGCATATTATTCACATGATAAAGAACAGTCACGTCATCTGTAACTCATAAACAATACAATTTATTGAAGTTTTTTATTATATATAACTACTTTAATGTTTAATCAATATAATATATATATATATATATATATAAAACATGAAGAATCGCATTGTTCATACACAAGTTGAGTGCTGCCGTTTATTTTAAATTTTATGTAAGATATGGGGTTTGCATTCAAGTTTCTGTAAGAGTAACAATGCGGTGGATAAAGATTTTGTTTTTTTAGGATAAAGAGTGACTATTATTTTATATACACCGAAGAAAATTTCAGGAATGACCGGTGGATAAGCAGAGTTGCCCCCGGGTCCCCATACTAACCTAACCCTGCGTTTTTGCTATGTCGTCGCATACATATTATTCAGAATCAGAACCACTATATTATATAGCATTCAATATATTTTATTATTCACTGCGCTCTACAAAAAATATTATGAAACATTTTAAAAATAAAAAATTTGAAGTAAGCATACAGAGTATTATGTCCGTGCCCATGATGCATGGGATCATTTCTATATGTACATTGATTAGCTAAATGACATCAGAAGCTGAATTTGATTCGTAGTGCAGAAGTGATGACATGTAAGTGAGTATGTGAATTAATTTGATGGGATAACAGGTGAATGTATACGATGTAATTGTACGTGAGCGAAAGAATCGAAGCGGTCGCTTGAGGTAATTGAAAAGGAGAAACTGAAGAAGTGAAGTCAAAGTGAAAACCTCGTACTTTGAGAGGAGCCAAACCCAGAAACCGAAACCAAACTTACCTAACGTTGCTGGGTGAATCTCAGAGATTCTTCCGATTCGATGTCATTTGATCACTAGTCTCAGGAAATCGAGAATCTAACATTGAAGAAACGAAGCGTAAATACATTATCAAATCGTGGTTGGACTTGTTTGGGGAGGCTAACAAAATCTATGCCTGCACTTACCGAGATAAAATTCCTCTAACATATTTACCTTAAAATCTGTGGTCATTCTTCCAACGGACTTCCTAATCAGATCCGTTATTACTTATTTGTGAAGTGGGGCAGGCAGGCAAGCAAGCACAGAACACGAAGATAGGTGTCATGGGGGGAGATGGGGGGTGGCACGTGAGGATGTTGGTGGGGGAGAGTAACGGAAAACGAAGCCATGTGGGAGGTGGGAGTGGAGCCACGTGTCGAGTAGAAAATACGGGGACCCGACCGGACCAACACGTGGCCCGAAGCCGAGGTGAGGGATGTTTGTCATGTAAAACAGGAGAGTTCGCCCCGCAGGGGATCCGGGCCCCGCAGGGGGAGACTTTTATTGCTGCTCAAGATACGCTCATGTGTTGGTGTCCAATGGAACAGTGCCCTTTCACTCCCTATCAAGTTACCATCACTCATTTGTGCACCGTCCCATCTCCTCTCTTTGTTTTGTCATTTCATTCGAAGCAGTAGCCTCGAATGATAATTTATCTAAATTATATTACTCATATTGGTGTATACTATGCGTAAACTTTTGATAACGAACCCGTAGCCTCCTTCATCTTCATCCATGATTTCAATCTTGGTTTCAAGAATGATCTTTTGTTTTGATCTGGCTTTGGAGTGAACCATATTTCCTATTCACATCTCTTTCATCCATTTGCTTTATTGATGATTCTAGATTTGGAACTTTTTTGAATTTCTGGGCTGTCAAATGCCACAAGTTTGCAATTTCTTTTAAAGATATAATTCGGATTCAAAGGTAACCTCAATTCTGTGGATTTTTACTTTCAACGAAATCTTCATCACCTAATGTCATTTTCTTTCCATTTATGTAGCTTAGGATTTAGTGAAAAGTCCTTACCCAAAATACCCTCCATTCTCAGGCGATTGGTTAGTTGTTTAGCGTAGGAATTCAATTGGTTGGGTACCACTCTTTTTTTTTTTTAAGAGTAGGTATCCTTATACTGAATTAATCCTGTTTGAAATACCATTGGGTGTTAAATATGAGCACCTCTCTCAATAGTAATTCCAATTTTAATTGGTTATGATGCAAGAGATCACCCCTTTTATTAGATCAAAACTCGTTGGATACTCCTTTTATTTCTCACTCACATTGAAACTGCTCAACAACAAATGCTGCTGCCCAGCAAGCCCCAACAGACCCATCCCAACTCAGATTCGAAGGTCGTTGATCCGGTAAACACTCAAAGTGTCATGCCATTCCTCAACTCGAGCAGCTCAATGCACAACAGGCTTGTGCTGTGCATTCAGTTCGTACCAAATGGAGTAAAATAAGTGGCTGATGCTCTTACTAAAGAAGTCATTTCTTCATCCCGAGTTTACTATTCTTGCCCGCTCCATCTATAGGAGTTGTGCTCGAAAGATCTTTTGGGTTCATACCCTTCTTCTTAATGTTTTCTCTTGTCTTTTAAGCTCTTGTTGTATATAAAAAAATCCTAATGTATACACTGTTAAATACTAAATATGATATTTCTTAATGGAATTTGAATTTTAATTCACCACGTTACGGAAGACATGCATATTCCAATAGACCCAACCTAATTGGTGACACGCAGTGAATTTTAATCTTAAATATAAGAATTTAATTTACTTTACCTTTTTTACAATTATTCTTTAAAGTAACTTTATTGACTGTGCATTTAGTGATTCTAACACACACACATATATAATTATAAAAAAGGTATTTTAGGAAAATGATAAGACACATTTAACTAAAACTATTTTTGTAAACAAATCATATTAAGATAAGATGTAGCGTATGGTTTCTCTTTTGAGGAAAATGTGGCTTGGGTCGCTCTGTTAAAATGGCTGAGACTCTTCATCTCTGGATAAATTAATGACTAAATACATAATTTATCAAGCTGGTTGGACATCTTCCATATTCTGCCTTCTTTATTTGAATCTCAATAAAAACATACTGTCCAATTATAAACGACAAATTAAGCTGGAGAGGATAGAGCAAGTCACAGCATTCGCGCCATACGTGTCATTTTCAGGATCGAGAAGCAGAGCTTCCGCAAACGTGTCAACCCGTAACGCCAGGTCCCGAAGATCTCCTTTCAATTTCCATTTTCCGAGTCACCATTCTCATGGATAATTTGGTAAACCGTTTTGGAGTTTTAAAGGGCACATAACTTGGCCCCACGGATTTTCCGCAATGTTTTCATCACAGGTCAGTTATATCTGCTCCTTCTTTCTTGCCCCACGGGTTTCCTTTTCTCTGTATCGATTTGTTCATGTGGTTGCACAGCGCAAATCGAATTGTAATAGAATTGCGCTTGTTGATAAATATCTGCTTGTTTTACTGGTTGTTATATTTATTCTATGATGGCTTCTTCTTGGATTAATTTTCCTTTTTATATTAAGCACTGACGACAGTGGAGCAAGGTGGTGGTGATCAATTACGATTGAATACCGCAAGGGTCGACCATTATAAGGGTAAGTGAAAAGACTTAACACACCGAATTCAGTAACCTTAACGTTTTCGATCGGGGAGGAGGCAACTGTCAATTGAAGAATGACGATGTGTTCGGAATACTAATAAATTGGGGATGCACTTGATGCGAATGCTAATTTTTCAATTTGACTTTTCTTGTTTGAATGTTGTTGAGTGTGAAGTGTTCAATTAGTTTTTTTTTTTAATGTGAATCTCACTGTGCTTTTCAAGAACCACGAAAACTAATAGGAATAGGATTTGACGTCAAGAATTCATTTGATGACAAAATAACTTATCATCCTATTATTGATGTTTGATGGATCGTTGGAGGTAGACGCTGTTGCATGATTGAACTAATTAGTATAATTTTCAATTGAATTTTTTCATGCATTTTCCAAACGCATCCAATGACTACGTGAACCAAGAAACCAGGTTCCAATTTCATTTCATTGTTCTTTTGTTTTTGGCCCAAAATGTCATTGTTCAAGTATGACTCTTTCCTCCGTCAAGGCAGCAGAGTGGGTAGACAAATGCTTCCAGTTACATTTTTTAGCTTCGCTTTCCGCATAATATTTCTCTTTCCTTTTTCCCTTTTTTTAATATATTTCTGATCCTATTCCCTTTTAAAAAATATGTCTTCTTGGAAAGAGATTGCTTGAGTCTGTAGAAAAGTATGCGAGCTGCTCTAGTTTGTAACAAGTTGTTGGAAGTCGAGCTGTTGCATGCATTAATTAAGACGAGTAAGATAGATTTAGTTAGAACTGTCCAACTGAATCAATGTTACGAGAGTTCCCACAAAACAACAAGCATAGGAAACTTCTCAAACCCCTTTTTAAAGGTATTAGAAAGCTGTGTCCATGAGTCTTGATCACTTTTAACTACTTCAGGCAAGCCAGTTAGATTTGATTTGAAGACTGTTATTGAAGTTGCTGCTGCATGAGCCACTGATTCTGATTATGTATGTGCCAACCAAGAGTCAATATGACAGAGTGAAGTCACATTACTACGCTGGGTAAGTTCCCATAGAGTTATAGGTAATGGATGATTGCTACAAATGATCTACATAGCCTGCACAAGGGTATCATAACAAATGTGTCTCAAAAGGTGTTTTCTGTTTCAGAAGGAAATTATGATCACGCTGTTTTTTTATGCTGACTGAAATTAAACTCCTACTTGGTCATATTGAATTATTTCTAACAAACACGAATGATAGAACTGTTGGTATTTAAGGTCCAAACAAGTAGTATTTCAATGGCTGATAATAAGTTGTCCACCTATACTCAACCTGCATCTCTTTTACACCCAATCCTCACAACATAAAGAAAATGAACAATGACGAATTTGACGCTGCTTATTTTCCTTCAAATTTAGGTGGACATGTCTGCTGCCAGATGGGCTTCTAAGGTCCTGCAGATCTATATAATGGTGCTTCACAACTGGCTAAACTGTTAAAAATGTGAAAATTTGCTAAATATTCATTAGTTCTGAAGTTCTAGCAATCCAGCATGCTTGAGGAATGGCATCTAATTATTTATTAAGCTTACAAGGAATCTATGAAAATTTTCACCAACCAGCACTGATAATTGCGGGATGCCTCGTGGTTATAGCTTTAACGCTCTCCCTTTTTCTTGTTCTGCAACATCTCAGATCATATAACAACCCCGCGGTGAGTTATTTTCCTCATTGTAATACAAAAGGTCTAAGTATATTTTTTTCTTGAAGTTCTTATTTTTCAATTTGTCCACCTCTGACATGCCATAAGCCATGCGCAAGTTTTATGATTCTTAGTCCTTGAGGTTGTCTTCAATTATATTCATGTTTGGAAACAGTGTTTACATACAGTTCAGACTATTCCAAGATCATGATATGCTGTTTTTTGATTGTCAAAGCGGTTGAGCCCAAGAAAGGAAAATAAGATACTAGGTGTTGTCACGTATTTCTCGCTACATTGCATCTAGAGTAGGATTTTTAAAAGTTGCCGAGACACTCTTACCTGCAAATATAGCACCAATGCAGATTTAGGTCATCAGATATGTAATTGTCAAAAGTATGAACTGGGGGTCCCATAAATAATTGAATGATTGAATTAAGCATAGTATTCTTTAATTTGGGATGTGTTTGTGATAATACTCTCATTGTTATATCATTGAGTGAAGGGAGGTACAAAATATATAGTAGCTGAAAGGCTCAATCAAGGGAGCCAAACCAGGAATTACAAATTCAACATTAATGCAGATTCATTCCCCTAATCCTAGGCAACATTATAGGAAACAAAATCAGGTAATAATCAAATTTGAATTCTAATTCTAACACTCCCCCTCAAGCTGGAGAATATATGTCTATCATTCCCAGCTTGCTTCGAAGTCCTTCAAATTTGACTCGAGGGAGAGGTTTGGTCATGATGTCTGCAACTTG
>JANTPZ010095619.1:0-39684 GCA_025593235.1 Vachellia pachyceras | reverse complement strand
GTCCTAAAATGGAAAACAGGGATACCCCACTGCAAAGGGTAAGGGAATCTGACCCATGCAGCAGTCGACAATGCATTGGAAACATCAGTCCTGCAGTAGTTCATTGTATAAGCATGCCTTCTACATGCATCATTCAGAATGTTAGAACTTGGTATATTAGGACTACATCCTTTGTAATTATATGCTCCCCCAGCTGTTAAAAATGATGCATATATCCAAATTATTGTGACACTAAGAGGAACCTGCAAATATTCAAAGCATGTAAACATAACCCTGCAGGTCAACTAAATAATTTCAAAAACATATCATTGTAGTTTAGGATACTTACAGCATAAATTCGAAATATGTGACGGCCAAAGATAGATATTCCTCGAAGATACTACAGGGGGGGGTGGGGACACAACAGTATGAGTTTCTGAATACTACTGAAATGAATTGATAATAAATTAAAAGCAGGCCAGTTTACAAAAGACGATCTCTAGCTAGTGGTGATCATGGGCTGAGATAGGTTCTGTTCAGCTCAATTCAAGTCTAATAAAAGGTCAGGTTGGCCGGGCCATCTTTCTAATTCTTTTTTTGATAAAAAATTATAAAATGACTCCAAAGTTTACATATATGTTTCTGTAAGAATTACATTTTGTCCTGGAAAAAACCTTTATAATTTTTTTTAAATAATAGCATTTGATTGTATTGGGTCAAATTGGACTACATAACCAGTTGGCTGAGTCTGCCTTTTTTTTTTTTGGCCCAGTCCAACCTGGCTTGTCTGACGAACATCGTCCCACCAAGTTAAATGGTCACCCTTACTCTAAGAAAGAAGCAGTAATTTACTGCTATTTAGAAAATTTCAAATCCAAATATTATAGATCATTGCTGCTGATGGGTTCACTTAAAATGCTCGTGAACTCACCAGAGTGAAGATTAGAACTAGCGCTATCAGCGGAATGCTGATTTCCATACAATTTCCAGCTTGAGGAAAGCCGTAGCTGAAGAATGCTAAACCTACAGCAGCCACAGTTGGGGCAACAACAATTGGGTTGATCAACCTACAGAAAAATGTCGTGAAATTTCAAGAAATTAGCGCATTAGATTTCTTGAGCCACATAGAAATTTATTTCAATGAAGGCATAAAAGTTTATTATGGACTTCATCAAAATGTGTTCCTCATGGAATATGTGCTCTATCCATTTTCTTTTCTTAATTTATTCAATTTTTAGGATGTGCAAACCATGTTTCTTGACTTCTCAAAGAGTCATGTAAGAGACAACGAATAAAGTAAGGGTAAATTGTATGACTAAGACTAAGTAGCTTAGTTCAAACTTAAAAAGCAGCTTCAGCACTGCCTTGCATCATGTTATTTTAATGCCTTCCCTCATCCTGGACGCAGGAAACTTACTGGACAACATAAATTTTGGTATGTTCTTCTGTTGTTGCTCATTTTTACTTTTGCATGATATGACCCAAAGATTGGACAGAGAAAAAGAGATAAATATTTACATGATTTAATAAATTTGATGCAGCGTGAATCTAGCAAAAGTAAAGCACATGAAATTTCTATTATACAAATTTCGGTTCACTACAACCTAGTAAAAGGGAGATAACGAACTA
Organism: Vachellia pachyceras; assembly: GCA_025593235.1. Taxonomy (NCBI): domain Eukaryota; kingdom Viridiplantae; phylum Streptophyta; class Magnoliopsida; order Fabales; family Fabaceae; genus Vachellia; species Vachellia pachyceras. The sequence continues at coordinate 38,076 of JANTPZ010095619.1, read as the reverse complement.
CAGAAATTTAGTAAATTTAACATGGAAGACGAAATATATTTCTTTCTCACCAGAGATTTATTGAGCTCTACTGAACACAACAAAAATGTTACTTAAAAATTGTATTTCATCCTTACCTGACCATAAGAGACACTAAACCACTAAATCCCAGAATGCATTGGAATATTGAACCAACAATTATAGCTCCTTGGAGTTCCCTCATTATGTGCCTAAATTTCTGTAGTTGGATCAAGCATTCATTAATATGGAAAGAGGGAATAACTCAAAACCAGCATTAAAAGGGCAAGGGTTAAGTGAGATTTGAAGATAGTTTCTTTCATTCTGTTGAGTAAAAAACAAACAAAGCAGAACTCTATTGCAAGGAATCCACAAAGGATGCATTAGATGCAGATGGAATGAAGAAGGGCAATTTATTCGGTTGCTCCTGAGATACACAAGTTTGGGCATTAAGTAGATACAAATGAAATCACTGAGTTCTAACAGTTGCTTCTGAAGTAAGAATTAGCATTTTGCTGCCACTGAACTTACATGTTCGGTGAGATTTCGATATTCTTGAGCATTTATGATCACTAATGCTGGTGCCAGATATATGAATGAACTCCCTTGTACTAAAGGCAGTCGGGTACCAAAGTAGGAATGCAGTATTGTTGTGATGCCAGAAAGAAACAAAATAGTAGAAATTACAGTAGCAGTATCCTTCTGTCACCATTGAGTTGAAAGAGAGTGCATAAGAATATAGAGAACCATTAAGTTCCTTAGAGTACAATAAACATCAAACAATTTATAACACTGAATGCTTACATCTGTTCCCCCCATGGCTGGTACCATGATGAGTGGAATGAATATAAGTGACCCAGCCAATGACAAATAATGCTGCAAGCCGTAATAAATAAGGAGAACTGCAAGAAAGATGCTAAAATGTTAGTGAATGAGACGCACTATATTTTAGCAAGTGAAAGCAGCAGGATTCCACTATATTCCTCCAATTTATTCTGGAGTATCTTGCCCTATTCAAAACGATTCAAAGGGATTCATGTTGTTATGGGAATGTTTTCACAAACGAAGCAAGGGGCAGATACTTGCTTAAGCATTTTGTTAAGGCTAAACAGTTTGCTTTATACTGTTACAACTTTCTCTTCCCACACCATCAGAAACATTTAAAGGAGCTAAGCAGAAAAGTTATGTTACTATATAGGGCTTGAGTCATTTGGCGGCATTCACAAAGTCCTCAATATGCACTCTTAAATGCTATGCATCATTCAAAGACCAATTCATTATGATATAAGTGAAACATGATTAACAGAGATATAATAACTTATTATTCTCGTCATAAGCGAGAACCCAAATATGAGGACCAAAAATTAGCAAATAAATGAACATACTGATGTGCATTTCAACAACCCGACAAAGGGAAAACAGCTATGCAAGTGTACTAAGAATGAGTAGGTTTTTGAAGATGGAGAATCACGCAGTGAAAAGATTATTGCGAAAAAAACTGATTAAGATAATAATATCTTCAATAGAACCATATTACTAGACCATGTGAGATTAACTTTTACGTATCCATTCGACTTTACCACACTCCGGATAGAAATAATCCGAAATTGACATTCAGTTGAATTGGTAATAACGGATAAGAACCAAGTGAATTGAGACGATAGTCAGTATTCTTAATGGATAATAACGAGCAAGTTTTTAACTAACCAAACCCCGGATTTTCTCTTAGCCCGCACTTCAAGCCCGGTGGTCGCTGCCACACTCCCCCTTCATCGGGTCCCTCCCCCTCCGGGTACATGTTGACTTTGACATCTCCTTCGCCTTCGGCCATATCTTCCTCCTTCTTCCTCACCTCCGGTACTGGAGCAACCGTAGACGTTCCATGACCATTGCTCTCTCTATTCACAACTCCATTAGCATTAGCATTAGCATTCCCTCTGAAAGCTTGTTTCTTCTGGTTTTCAATTCCCAAATTGAGAGCTCTCTCATTGTCCGTTCTTGTTGTCGCTTCACGCGTAGACCCATTTTCTGGTTGGATCTCATTCCCTCGATCTCGTCTCGTCCTTCCCAGAATTGGATCTATCTCTATCTTCGGAGAAGACCCTCCGTTTTTCTGCTCACGATTCCTCTCCAAATTCAACCCAACAACATCGAACTTTTCACTGGCACTAGTACTTGCTTCCCCTGAGTAATCAGAGACAAATCCAGTCCTCTTCGCCCAAGAACGCAGCTCTCTCGGATTGTGGTCGCTTTTTGGCACAAAGGGCTCCACTCTCTCAGGTACAGGATTATGTCTCTTGCCATTCCTCAGAGTCAAGCCTTCGTCAAATTCTGAGCTCGACCCAGTTTCCATTTAATCCTTACAAATACAGCGGAAAGAAGAATGAGTAAATCTTACCGAGAGTAGGAACCAGAGGATTCACATCACAGTGAGGATACAACACGCATAAAGAAATAGAGAAGAAGCTGAGCTAAGCTATAGTGATTAGTGAAGTGGCAAATAATGTGAGACCAATAAATTAAATGAATTGTTCTGTGCAATGTTTATCGGTGAGTGTGGGAGGAGGAAGAGTGGCATGGACGCCTCACTTCCGCTGGCGAGTTGCTATCAAAGGGAGCTTTCAGCCTTCAGGTGGTAGCCGTGAAATTACCGAAACATCCCTCATGGCCGTTGGTAAGGCTAAGGGTGAGGGAAACTTGGTTTCACACTTTTACTTTACTATGGTCATTTTTAGGAATCAAACAGCTCATTTTTGAGTAGTTGTATTGGATTTGTCTCATTTTTCTTGTATTACTTTTTATAGTGGGAAACCACTTTGCTTCTTTTTCCTTCACTCTCAAGTTTCATCTTTTTCCATAAAGACGATTTCAAGACAACCCGAGCTGAGTTACAGTGATTTTATGGAGGTGCTGACAAAGATGACGAAGAATTGAACATGAATGTATTGCGATTTGCGAGCCATAAACAACTAAATAAATAATTCCAAATAAAAAAATGCGCGCGCACAGAATGACATGATAAAAAGCAAACTGTTGTAAAAACTGTGGATTTGATACGAGAAAGAGGAACCGGTTTCGGTCCTCATCTCACTGTTAACGTCCCGTCCCATCTCCCCTAATATATATAAATATTATATACATATTATTAATAATTAATATAATTATAATAATTAATATATTTAACATATATTTATATATTATTCTATTTTATTTATTTTTATAGATATGGACATCAGAATCTGGTGCTGGGGTTAGATCTTTTGGATCAGTAAAACAGGCATAATCATCTTTTATCTTCTGCTTCTAGACAGAATAATAACATTCCATGAAAAAACAGGTTTGTTGATGTGCCTGCTGACTCTCTCTTCTGATTCTAGACAGAATGATAACATTCTACGGAAAAACACATTTGTTGATGTGCCTACTGACTCTCGTACTGGAGCTTACCCTGCAACACAAATTGGCAGCATGTTAATTCCATTTGGCCAGATGGTTATCCATGAGGAGCAAATTTCACAGTTACAAAGGAAGCGAAAGGTATTTGAAGATGTTATTGCTGTATGATTAATCACTATAAAATTGTATCTCAAGTATTTTTTGGAAGCTAGAATTTTTTTAATTATTATAAAAATATTTAAAAATTCAATAATTTATAAATAAAAAAATAAATAAAATAGAATAAATTTAAAATATTAAATATATAAATATATTTTAAATATATTAATTATTATAATTATATTAATTATTAATAATATATAATATTTATATATATATTAGGGGAGATGGGGACGGGACGCTCATAGGCAGATGGGACTGAAACCGGTTCTCAAGAAAGATGAGTAGGCAAGAGATAGAATTGAAGAGAAAGAAACGGAATTTCTTATTCAATTGTATATTCTTTGTCCATTAAACCCTTTTGGTTGGTTTGGCACGCTAGAATTGATTTTGGTGGAAATAGAAATGGAGATGAAGATGGAGACAGAGATGGAAATGAGGATGGAAATGGATATAAATATAGAAAAAATGAGGGATCAAAAAATCAATTCCATGGGATACATCAGGGAATTCATTTTTACCCATTTTGAATTCAATTTCCATTTCCAATTCCACCCCCAATTCCACCATACCAAAGATAGAAAATGAATTCTATTTCCAATTCCACAATACCAAACATAACATTTATGTTACGTTTCTATTTATAGACACTAAAATTTTACAAGAGTTACGATGTCATAAATATAAGAATTAATCCATATAGGCATTGAAGGTTATAGTCTTTAATCATAAAATAAAATTATAAGAGTTTATGTGGTTATGAACATCCACCATTACAATATTTATAACATAAACAAAATAAATTCACATCTTTTGAATTTATATTAATTCATTTTTTTTGCGAGAGTAATTTATATTAATTCAAGAAAAAATAATTACTACATTGGAAGAAGTTTAAAGTTTAAACAGTAATTTTCATCTTACGATAATATAAATGGATATATATAACTTTTGGTCTTTTTACTTTCTCTTAATTAGGGTTTTGATCCATGGAGTTTAATCCACATGAAACCATTAATTTGTATAATTTTAAAAGAATTTGAATCAAAAGTTAACAGCATTGAAATTATTAAATTATCAATGACGCTGTTATTTTTACCCACATGCAAGATCTAATATTTAGGATTGGAGAGGTACATAATGAAAATTATTGAGTTCCAAAGATTAATTAATTGGATTTCAAAAAATTTAGCTAAAACTATAAAAAAAATAGGTTTAAGTGCAAATTTATCTTATGAGTTTTCGTTTAGGACTGATGTTGTTTTAAAAGTTTTTTTATATTCAAAATTGTCTTGTTTTAGGATTTACTCATCCCTTTTCCTCCTTAACATTAATGTTCTATCTTTTGGAGTCAAAGCATGTCTTCATGCGTCATTATGACTTTTCCATTTAGTTTGAAGTGAATTTCAAGAATCGTGTAATATATATATATATATATATATAAAAAGTAAACAAATAATGGCACGCACTAAGAGAACATCATTCTCCAATGAATACAAAGATCGTCATCATTTTTCCACCCCTCCATCAAACATATAATTGACGAGTTTGAGTACAATAAACGTTGGCAGCATAAAAACCATAAATGTAAACAGTCTTCCAAAACTCCCAATCACCGCTTCAACCTACTCGCATTATCATTTTCAGGCCAAAAAAAAAAAAGAATCATGCTATAAAATTAATGAAAATGAAAGGCGTGTAATAAAAGTAAAACGAGTTGAAAATAATATAAATAGTTATCATCTTTTTTGCTAGATTTATATACCAGTGATCAGAAGTAATCATATTTAATATATTGACAGACATTAAATATAGATGCCTTTTTCAACGAAAATTTTAATTTTAGTTTGCCATTATGCGATTAACTAGATCATTTGCTAGCATCATGCCTAAAATAATTCTCATCCAGTAATATACTATTGCTTCTTTTTAATACATAATTCCTTTATCCATGGTTCCATGAGAACACACTCAATGTCAGTGACAGGCCCATGGCTTGGGTTTTTATCAGTCTCCACTGATCGTTTGAAGCCTTGAACAACAAACAATGACATTCATTTTCGTGTATCCAGGACAACAATCAAGTTGACACCAGTTGAATTAGAACTAAACTTGCATTATGGCTGCTATACGACTGAGTCTTTGGATACGAGAAATTATGGCTTCAAGATTATGCAATTCCAACACTAGAGGGCTACATAAATATAATTTGGCATTTCACATGCAAAGGGAATACAGATTAAACTGCGAACCTTGTCAGAATTTCCTGGCATGAGTACGTTCAACACTGTAAAATTCACGATAAGAACAGATATATGGTGATGAGAAGGCTTGCACCGAATAGAAGTGCACCCAAGCTCATCAAGCATTCGATAACGATAAACTCCTTGCTCACTAGAAAATAACAATCCAAAATCCTATAGGACAAAACCTGAATAGGTTTCTTTGCAATCACAAACATGGAGATATTCTTTTATGGCTCCGTCCATATCCTGGCAGCAAACCATAGCAGTTCATCCAAAGAACCATTCAGGGATCACAGTTGCACATGTTTCTAGCTATTTATGGCTTGCAAATCACTGTTATCTGCTGCTACCAGATATCATATAACTATGGTCTTACATCAAAGGACACTAAACTCCAAGAAAAATATAACGTGCCCTAGATCCAGTACAAATTACAATTCTCTCTGGAGATGGTCACAAGCTCACAATCTTTAGTATGCAACTACTGAATGGGAGAGAGAAAAGAGATCCCCAGGGGAAGGACGATAATTTACCTCAATCTGGTAAAAGGAAGGGGCAAAGGAGTTGAAAATGAAAATGTCAAAAAAAATTATTGGAGCATCAGATACCATCTCCGTCCTTATGGGAATAGTAGAAGTAAAAAAGCTGCTTGGCAAATTTATCAGACTTCCTTCCTTTATGCTACTATTTGCTTTCATATGTCAGTTCTCCCTCCTTACCTATTGCACAGAGCAGCGCTACGATGTCAACAAAACAAGTTCCATTGACATATCGTTACACAGTTGGCAATTAAGTTTATGTGTAGTGCGATGAATTAGTACTAATAAATTAGCTGTGCAAACAGAAGTTTCACAGATCAAGCTCCTCCCATCGACAAATTAGTGAACCAGCATGGTTGGCAACAAAGCCAAAAAAGACCATTGAAATCTGTACTGCATTATCATCAATCACAGAGTTGGGAAGTCATTTCATATGCAAATTATGTGAAAGTGATAGAAAGCTTCCTTAGTATCTTTTAATAGTCGAACAACAATTATGGCAAATAAAAAAGTCGAACAACAAACCTCAAATTTCAACCTGCCAAAATAACGGCAATATCAACTTAACTGGAAAAAAAGAAAGGTTGAAGCAATTCATTAAAATCTTCAATTTCATCATCATTTCTCAAAGAACTTCAAGATCCACCTTAACCTAAAACACGACCCCAGGATGATCAATTTCAAAGGGGAAAAAAGAAACAAGGAAATTTGAAGCCCTATGAGATTGATGAAAGTATCCTTGATTATCACAAACAACACCACAATCAGCATTTACATTCCGATTTAAAAAACAGTAAGAAAGAAAAAGAAAATAAGCAAGTTATAGTATAGACATGATTGACAAGCGAAATCTTCTATGTTCGCGACGCCTGCCCTTGTGTCTCCCGGAACCGGCGTTTAAGGTAGTCCTCGAGAATCTCCATGACGGAGACGAATCGCTTCATTTCCTCAAGACGGCGGCTGAGCTCGGCCTCACGAGCTCTGGCACGCGCAAGACGCACCTCCGTCTCCGCAAGCCGATCCCAGAGGTTATCAACGACGGAAAAGTTACGGGCAGGCAACCTGGCAGTGGTAGGGGCGTTGATGTTATCTCCGGACAAGGATCGCTGATGGCCGTAACACATGCTGACAGAGCTGGGCGATCGATCGAACAAATCAGAGTTCAGGGCCACCCCTACGGAGGAGAAAGAGAAACAAAGACGAGTCCTCCTTTCCAACACCATAAACGGTCTGCCGATTAATCTGGATCGTTGACTACAGGTGCACATAAAACTCTTCTTATGTATTTAATTCAATTTATATGAAATTATTCTTTTAATATATTTTTAAATATACAAATTTGGAGAACTAGGTCGTGTAAAATTTCCCCCGGCCGCCACCAAACTCAAATGTTGACTTCAACTCTACGTACCAGAGAAGTATTTTTACGATTTATAAAATAAATATATGAAAGAGATCCTTTCAATTAAAGAAAAAACACGACTGAAGCCCAAATGCTCTGTCACAAGACACTGCCTTCGTTTGGAAACCCGTTGAGAAAACGGACACAGATTCCTAGGTACTTTATGTGAGAGGAATTTTGTCTCGACTTGCGTGAGAATGGGTTTTGGGGGTCAAAACGGGGTTTCTAACGGAAACCCAAACGAAGCCACTATATATATATACACATTTATACTTTATCTTATTATTTAAATTTATATTTTTATCCGAAAGTATTTATATAAATTGTACGTACATGCGGATTTCCATTTTATACAATTAAGAAGAATACTTAGAGACATCAACCTCCATTATTTTATTTTAATATGATAACTAATTTAACGAATGGCAATTCTTGAATGCAGTGGGTGCATCAAATCATTTCTTCACCCCTCAATTAAAATACTCCACTTATCTTTTTATAAGTTATATTTTACTTTGAAAATCGTGCTGTTATAAGAGTTGGGATGTGAGAGAAAAAGATAAAAGGGCGCACAAAGAAATTTTATAATATAAGGGTTTTGTTTAACCAAATGTTAGTGCAAATTTTAGTTATTTAAATTTGTTTTAGCTTTTGTTTTGATTCCTTAAATTTTATTTTATTTAAAATATTGTTTTTTAATCTAATCAAAATCTAGATATTATATCCTTTGAAGAATTAAAAACAATTATTTTAAATTTAATATATCAAAACCAAAATAAGAGTAAAATTGTGGAATCAAACATTGCTTTGACCCTTATATCAACATCCATTATTTTATTTTAGTATTTTTACTTTTATTTTTCTATGAGAGAATTAATGCTTGCTGGGAATCTGATGAGCACACCTCCACAAACTGTTTCTTTTTTTTATTTCTTTGCCTTCATATGATATTACGATTCTGTCAATCGTTTATTTTTAGTCTAAACTACGTACTTGTTAGATTGGGTTGGGTTTGTTGATTTGGCTAAATGAGACGCAAACTCATCATTTTGTCATCGACTGATTACTCTTTTCGATTATGGTATTCAATAGGCCCCAAGGCAACCAAACAACCAAATTTCTAGATGGTAAATGAATCAGTGAGGCTCTCAAGAGCATTTGCTGAAAAGAAGTGGCCATTGTTGCCTTCCCTGATACACATCACCCAGATATTCCTGAGCCCCCTGTCCTCCTCACTGTATTGCTGGAACAGAGGAAGCAAAATTGGTTCCTGGTATTGCATGTCCCTCAAACTTAGGATATACACACACACTTATGAATTTGTTCTCCTTCAATTTGATTTTCTATGAATTGCAGAATTGCTTTGGTTGGAAGATGAACCAAATGCAACATTCAGGTGCAAAGATTGCATCGATGGATTCCTTGGTTCAATTGAGAAAGATGGCTCAAATGTTCTCGTTAAATGGGTGTAAAATCATCAGATAAAACAAGTAAACATTTCCATCTTCCTCCTAATAAAACAATCAGCATGATTGTTTGGGTCTGTACTTAATTTCAACATTGCTGACCTAATTTGTTGTTCTGCGATGTTTTGTCCTAAACAGATTTTGGTTGTTGCCATATGTACGGACATGTATCCTGGATTTTGTCTGTTCAGCGCTGTCTGCTAGAAACCGGCGTCTCCTTTCTCCTCTAGAGCATGTGATTATCTATTCCCGTGCTTGCGCTACATATGATATTCCAGTTCATACAGCCAGAGATAACAGGGATGTGATAGCTCATCCACAGGTACATGATTATCATAAATACAACTTTGACTGAAACAAAGCTTTGATTACTTAATGCCACTAAACACACAATTATGCTCTGCCCCCCTGATGCTCGTTATATTGATTCAGGACTTAGTGACTCCCATGTTACTTAGTTAAATTCTCTGAATAAAAACTGGAGCTGGACCAAAGTAAAAAGGATAAACTGGTTACCAAGAACAAGCCCGGTACATTTACTACTCTATTTTAGATGATCCCACTGAAATGGACTAGTTCCATTTTTCACCCCCTGACCCTTCCTCTGCTATGAAGTATGGTGCATGAAGCTCCCGTTATGCACGGCGTTTAGAGAGTATCAGACCCACTTTGGGTCTGTAAGTTTCACCTTATATTGTTTTACATGTATGATACTTTAATCTGAAGGATTAATTTTTTTCCTTTTTGGCAGGAGCTGATGCATCATATTGGCCTTTACATGGCAAGGGGAAGGGTATCCAAGAAAGTATCAGAGGTATCATTCGAGTGAGCTGAAGGAGAATTGACCCCATCACATGGACTGTTCTTTCTTAGGCATACATTAGGCTTTAAAGTTAATACTAGGGGTTCTTGTCAAGTTAATCAGATTTGTATTTGCCCACTTTTCTGGTCCTGATGCTAAGCTACAACTGGTAGCTGCTATAATGCTTCACATGTTATTGCACTATTTTGTCTATTTTGGCTTGGAATTAAAATTGCCTGCAAAGTTTTTCTAGTAGTTCTAGAGAAGTCTGAACATTTTTCCTAGGAAAAAAAATATTATACACTTTAAAATTATGAGACGGTTTCTGGCCCAGTTTGGCCATAACACCCCTCAAACTTGCCAATACTCTTGCTGTCTTCAAGCTCCAAGCATGCTGTATGTAAAGTAGGAGCTGGGTCTTGACTTGATTCAGTTTTAGTGTCATAATATTTCATTCACGAGAAGTTTTCTTTTCAGGAGACATCATTTGAAAACAATGCAGAATCATCGATATATGTTTAACAAAAATGATCGAAGTACAACGGAAAATCCTGACACCCATATGTGTATATATTTATAAATTATAAATATATAACTGCAAACTCAAACCTATGTATATTCGAACTTCCGACAAGTAACCGGGCACTCTAACTCTCAATCGCTACCTAATCAAACAAATTTTTGGGCAAAGAAGATTACAAGCGAAGCAAAGAAAAGTAAAGAAAGAAAGAAATGAGTGGAGCTAGTTTACATGGGGGTCCTCGGTCTTGAACGATACTTCCTATGCATTCCAAGGGCCATGAAAGAGAAGAGTGATGGTTTTTGTTTCTTTGGATTATCACCAAAGATAAATGACCTTAAAGGAACCCGGGTCCGAGAAGGCATACTTCTCAGATGGGAAGCTTGGGGTCCATTTGTGGTTGAGAGCCCAAACCGTTCGTTCAATTTCGCTAGCACCTTGTCAACTTCAAGTTGCAGAGTCGTTACATGCTCTTGACCCGCTTGAAGCTCATCACCAACCTTGTTGTTTTCTTGTTTCATGTTCAAAATCTCACCTTGGAACTTGGCCGCTTGAAAGCTCGTAAACTTAAATTCATCATCTTCAGCACTGGCCTTCAAGGCCACTGTTATCTCATCTTGGATATCACACAATGATGAGAACCTGAATTTGAGTTCTTCCTTCAGCAGTGAGCTTTTTCCCAACCAGACTGTTAGTTCCGTCCGGATTTCTTCAAGGTGTTTGTAAATTGGCCGTGCATCTGATTTTAGAGAATATTTTGCGTTAGTACTTCCCTCTTCAGCCTTCAATTTTTCGTCAACTTTTGATGCTTCCGCAGCTAGATCTTTGATGGTGGTATCAAATTTTTGTATCTCGGTAAAAATGGCACTGAATTTTAACCAGAATTCTAAATTCTCCTCCAGAAGCGTATCAATGCTCATCCGGAACTTCTTTTCAATGGCTGATGGACCATTGTCAGATGACTCCTCAATTTTTAAGATTTCATCAATGTTCTCTGCTGGCATTGGTAAAGTTAACTCCATCAATTCCTCATTTCCCTCCATGCTTTTGTGCAGCATATCCAGTTTCCGACGAAGATATCTAATCTCTTCATCTTTCAAGGCAACAGCACGCTTCAGTTCCTTCAACTGCAAAGATGTATCGAAGTCACTGTCTTGAGTTTTATTCTCCAGTTCATTGAGCTTCTTCTTCACATCTTTGAAATTCCGAAGAGTATTAGTGTACTCAGCTAGCAACATTTTCTCTTTATCCTGAAGTCCATTCATAAATAATTTCTGCCAGTTTGGTTCATCTTCTTGTGTTGCAGGCTGTTCTTGGGCTTCAAATTTGAGAGAATTCTGTGTGTCCATTGACTCTGGTTTATCATCAAACTCTTGCTGGTTCTTGAAGCTGTCTGAAGAACTTTCTTCTATTTTTCCAGAATTTGTGCTCTGAGTACCTCTAGCTTCTTTATCAACACTCTCGAGATTAACAGTTCCCTCCTGCTCTTTCAACTCGCTTGGCAATTTGTTTTCCTCTTGACGTGCCTCTTCTGTTGTATGTGTTATTGTAGCCTTAATCTCCTGATCTGAATTTGCATCAATCTCTGGCTTGCTTTCCTCTGGATGTGCCTCTTCCATTGTACGTGTGACTGTTACCTTGAGCTCCTGATCTGATTTGACATCACCTTGGAATGAACCAGCTATCATAAGCTTGCTTTCTGACTTTGCATTATCCTCTACAGAACCAGTGAGTGACCTTGCTTCATTGTCTACTGAATCAGTGACGTTATGCTTCTTATCCAAGTTTATATCTTTTAATAAGACTTCTCTTTTAACCTCATGCTTTGCTTCAGCTTCTCCTAATGATTTCGTTTCTCTCTGAGAAAATTCAGTGTGCTCTGCATCATCCTGTTGCAAATTTTGGACTTTCTCCGAGAGATGATCAAGATTAATGCGTGCTTCAGTGAAATGGGTTTGGAGATTCATATGCTGGCTTTCAACAATTTGGTTTAGATCCTGGACCTCATGCATCTTTTCTTCCATTTTTCTCAGCTGGTTGTTCAAGTTGCTGTTGTCATTGACCAGACTTGCCTTGTCATTTTCCAAAACTCGTATTTGTGATTGAAGATCATCGGCTTCCGTTCTCAGTCTCTTCACCAAAGCAGTCTGGGACGAAACTGAAGTTTCTAAGCTTACCACTTTATTCACAAGCTCATCAATCTTCTCTGCCATTTCTGTCACACTGAGAGATGAATGGGACTCAGCCTCAAAGTGTTCTTTAATCTTCTCCTGTAAAATCCGCAGATGCTGTCTCTGCTGAGTCATTCCCTCTTCTTCATACGAGTCCTTTGTTTCTGCTACTTCTTTTGCATCTCTGTTGGCCCTTGGCTCATTCTGATTGGTTGGATTATATTGGAACTCATACTTGAGTGACTCAAACTTCTTCTTTATATCCTGTATTTTCTTGGACTCTATCCTGGTTTCATTAATTGCCTTTTCCTGCTTCACTTGCAACTGTGACAATGTCTCTTGGCATGATTTAAGAGCTGCTTCCGCCATCAAACGACGAGCTTCACTGTCATCAATAACAGTAACTTCACCAAGTTCGTCTTGTAAGCTGAAAACTCTCTCTTGTAACTCCTTGATCTGCTCCTCGGTTTCCCAGTATGTTGCAATGGCATTATCATAAGTGCTCTTTACAAACTCCTTCACAGTTTGTAGCCCCAGAATCTGTTTCTGAAGCCTGTCAACCTCTTCAAGTGCCTCCTTCTTGCTCAGTCCAGATTTAGGAGCTTTGAAAATAGCTTCTGCTGTGGATGTCTTCTTGGAGTACAGTTTCTTCTGCGCTATTACTGGATTCGCGCTTTTAAAATCTTTAACCGGAGCCTTTGGAATACTTGGTGGTTTGAAACCTTCTGGTAGTTTTCTGGGGACCCTTGGTGACATTGGTGACCTTGGTGATGCTTCATCATCATCATCATCCTCCATGAAGGTGACTTGGTCAGGGCAGACAGAAGCAATGGTGGTGTTTGCATTCTGCAACTCAGTTGATATGTGTTCGTATCGTTCGGCTAAAGCCCGGTAAGCCCGGTATGATTCTTCCACAAAGTGTATCAGCTCTGGCCTCTTTTTGTAATACATTTCTGCTCTTCTTGCAAATGAATCTCCATCTTCTTCTATAAGTTTCAGAACAGTCTGGACTTTTTCCTCCATATCTGTGGTTTTTTAGGGAACTATCAGCTTTCTCAAGCAATTTGTGTTAGGTGGGTGTTAATTGTGATTTTCTCTTCAGAACAACATGTCTATTCTAAATTGAATTATACCAAGCTTATGCTGAATTTCTCGGCAAATTCACAAGCTGGCTGTCCAGGAAGCTAATGAAAATTACAACCATTCTTTTATTTTTAATTAAATTGTTACCCTGGCTGGATATATAAGCGCTATTATGAAAGGATTTCTCATCAAATATCCCTTTAAAAAAATCTCTCAGTTATGCAAGAAACTTCTCTATCAATTTGTATCAATCCTGAGCAGAAGCGAAAGTTTTTCACTTTTTTTGTACTCAGCTGTATTAGATGTGAGGCAAATACAGGTGAAGGCTTCATTTGATAAATAGTTTATTACCCCATTTAGAGGCTATCCAATGTTCAAAATAAGCTGAATAGACATTTCTCCAATGAATTTAGACAGAATGTAAATACTCAGTTGTAACAGAGAATGCTTTATAGATCAAACAAACCAGAAAAGAGAGAGATATCAGAAAGTGGAAGCCATCGTTTTTTTTATTACCATTATTAGATCAAGAAACAGAGATAAATCCTGACCTTGAAGATTTTGCTCCAGCCATTTTGATTGCTTTGTTCTGATGTGGCTGGCCCACCACCATGAATAAGCATTGTTTGCTGCTCTATGCAACATGCTGGTTTGAGTTTCTGCTCCTCCTCCTCCCGTTATATTTACTGCAACAGAGATCTTATTGTGCCAAGAAATAACATGGAAGCCCCGTTTCTCTGAATCTATCTAATTAAAAAAGATGATAAAGAAGACGTCGGCGGATTCCATGACATGACTAAAAGATTGTGAAAAAGATTGAATCAAACAGAAAGAAGAAAGGGGGGAGGGGGGGAGAGAGAGAGAACGTGCAAGCAAGCAAGCAAGAAAGTGCAAATTATGGGGATGATGGAGGGGAGCAAACCTCGGCCGAATTTATTTTGCCAACCTTCCTTTTCTCTCAAAAAAGGCAAAAAACAAGAAGGCTTGGCTTAATGTTGTTATTATATGGTAAGCTTTTATACAGTTCATTCATTCATTGGTTGTTATCCCATTAATGGTTTTAGTTGTAAAGTCCTATTATTATATCGTTATATCTCAACCTCTCACGTAAAACCAAAACTGACTCCATTGTATCCCACAAGTTTTAGCACGTTAATTATGAACTGTAATTTACATTTTTTTTTAATCTTGCATTCAATATTAGTTGTTCTTGATACATTTCAGGTTAAGATGTCACCATATGTTTGAAAACACATCTAAAATAATGAAGAAGAACCTGAGACGTGCAAAAAACAGAGAGAGATGCAAATTTGGCACGCAAAATACCCCTATAAAAAAAAAAAGAGGACATAATGACCCACGTGGCAGTACCAGCAAACTCCTTCCAGATCCAGCGGCAAAGCACCTTTTACTTTTGCTTTTCCATGCGTAGCCACGCTTTTATCTAAAATGTCTAGCAGTCGCTTTTAAAATAATAACAGGGCTGTCAGAAAACGTGATAGAGAATTATTTTTACGTAAGTTGAGATAAATATATGGAGGAGATATATCTCATTTTATGAAAAACACCGTTGAATTTACGTTTATCTCTTAGAAACATTGCGTAAATCATGTGCTAATTTGATAACACATTCTCAATGTCAATCAGTTGTAAAAGTGATTTTACGCAATTCGAGATAAGTATATGAGAGGAATTTTGTTTCAATTTGTATACAACGAGGAAAAAAGTGTTCCCAAACACTCCTCAATTACGTTGCACGTAAATCAAGATAAAACTCTTCTTACATATTTATCTCAAAATCGGTAAAATCGTTCTCATAAGGGTTCTCGAATATGCACAATAATAGGATATACTTTTTTTATCAGCAACAATAATAATAGTATATACTTAAATCTTGTAAGAACTCATTTAATCATTAATTGATTGGTTGGACAAAATAATATAATCATTCATTGATCATAACATTACACATGGATTTCATGCTCCCTTCCCTTCAACTTTTCTTTTCATTCTAAAAACCGTTTATAATTTAATCCACTTTTAGCTTTGCATTCCTCAAATTCCCTTACGCTTTTAGATTATTTCTATGAATTTAATGTTTATTTCTATGCAAGATTTTTAATTAGAAAACTACCAAAATCATGTGAATGTCCTTTTTTTTTTTCCTCAGCCGTTTTTTGGTCTGGGCTCAGCACGTGTTAAAAGATATGTTTTCAAAGCAACCTCTTTCCTCAAATAAACTTGACCAAACTTTTTTTTTAGAAAAAAAAAGCTCGACCAAGCAAACGCTTAATTACAAATTTACAATAATGCACGAGTTATAAATTTCCAAGCTAAAACTCTCAATCATAGTTTTAATATTTTTATGAAAATTACTTTCAAGCCAAATTCTCTTCTATTAGTATATAATTTTAAGGAGTCGCTCAAATTTTCTTCTAGCCACATGGGCATATCGCATTAAAATCTTACTTGCAAGTTACAATTACGGCGCTAAATATAAAATTAAGCCCACTTAATTTAATATTAAAATAAGCGGAATAATATAATTTTTAGTCTATAAACTTTTTTTTTAATCTTCAACACAATTCAATCAACAGTCAATTGAGTTAAGAAATAATAAGAATTGAGATATACAGAGTTAAAAAACTGTAACAGCTGAAGTTGATTCAAATAAAAAATTTATAAATACCAAGCTGCTTAGAGTTACAATTTAAAACCTGAATCAATAATTAAAGAAATGTGTAGAGATTAAAAGTTACATTTTTTCCTTAAAAAAGATTGAAGTCAAATTAAGTAAAAAGAAAAAAGATAAAGGGGAAATCACTACAAGGTCCAAAGAAAAAATTTAATTACAGAAAAGCTCAATAATTGAAAAAGTGAATGTCATGCAATAACAAGTTTCAATTCAAAATGTAATATACTTGTATTACTCAATTGTTATTGAGATTTTTTTAATTAAACCTGTGACAAACTCATTCAAAAAATGACAAGAGCTTTATATTTTTCACTTGTATATAAATGTGCTTGTTTGGCAATGCTTGGCTTGTAGCCATAAGCATGTTCAACAGTGTGCCTATTTGGGAAGCCATTTTCCCAAACGGTGCACGTAAGCCGAGACAAAACCATCTTGAAATCTGTAAAAACCATCTCGAAATTCATAAAAACCATCTTGAAATCCGTAAAACCATCTCGAAATTCCCAAAATGCCTCAAAATCTGCAAAATTCATTTTCCCAACGGAATTCCCAAACAAGCACATTTTTTCGCAAAACGAGACAATCTCCTCCACATATTTGCTTCGACCTGTGTGAATAAGCCCATAAGTAATTCTCCACCGCTTTACCAAATTCTTTATACAGACTTTTTGGTAATTAATAGCCTTTATTAGTACCTCACGGTAATTCCCCCGCAGAAAAGTGTTCATGGCAAGGGGTAACAGGGAAGGCAGAAGTCAACATCTTATCCTATTGAGGAATAAATTCGTTGGTGAGTGCCTTCTTCTTTAGCTGTTGATGGAGATGCCGTCTGAGAAAGCGAGAGAACCAAACCCACAAAAGCACAAAAGGCCGAGATAAGAAGTAGCAGCAGTAATCCAAAATGGCAATTGGGTCGCATTTCAGTTTCACCTTCCTCAGAATTCATACACTACCCACCAACCTTTACGTGATCTGCTTGCCAACCGCGATTGATGTGGTCCTCTCTTCTTCACCCACTTGCCCCCAGCTTTGTTTCTTTTGTGGCTCAGAGACTTCAACCCGACAATATTTTGCAATCATTACAATGTCTGTATATATAGTGCAGATGAATTCTGCAGAATGAAATTACAAGGAATAATAGAGAATTAAACAGTTCTAGATTCTTCTCATTAGAGTTTATCTACAGGAATATACAGTAGAGAGACATATAGAATGATTGGAGATTTCATTAGAGCTTGAAGAGTGGGTGGTCATTTTACATAGTGAGAAGCTGAAAATACTACCAAAAGCATGTAGATTAGCACCTATTTCTAATTCTCCCCCTCATTTTTTGCTTCCATTTACTATATTTACAATATTCACAAGAAAATGTGATATCTACAAATGACAGCTAACGTGTGGTTTGAGGCTTCCTCAAAGCAAGCCAATCGAGGCATTGGTTCTCATCATCGTTCATTGCTTGTGGTAGTTTTTGTCAGAAAGGTCCCCTTGTCATTCGTACTAATTATGCTTCAAAATTCTGAAGAGAAGCTAGCCACTGTTCCAGGTAGTTCTTGCCTGCATGTTCAAATCCCAATTCAGAACACCAAAACTTCAATTTTACATATAACCAAGTATCTTAAAAAAACAGATGAGACGTCAATACCAGAAAAAAGGACCAGTGGGTGTGTGACCATTACAAGTCAAATTTAAACCTTGTGAATAACCAATATAGATGTGTCCAACACAATCAAAGAGCAAAAGCAAAACGCATTAGCCTGATTTATTGCAAGACTATTACGTTTCTATAAAAGAACCATCAGCTTCCATTTTCACTAAATGTTCGATTTGAAAGGTCTAAGCCTATATATGGATCATGCTCATGCAAGATCATCAAAATTCTAATTATAATACAACAAGTTCCATCACTGGGAAACAAGAGCTCATTCTTCCAACACTCACTAGCCAATACTAAAATCATAGGTTGACATCAAATTTCCTATAGTCAAACAACTCAAGTATCCAATTCAGGCTACGAATCCAAAAAAGAAGTCAATTATTTGGCAGTGCTTGAATGATGTGGATTTCAGGAATCGGAATAATTGAATTATTGCAATGGATTAGCCTTTCTCCATCACATAAGCATCTTCGCAAAGTTGATAGATGATGAATGTTTTTGTTTCTAATCGCCACATGTAAGCACGGTTCAAAGGGAAAAAGAAGCTTTTGTCTTGTGCAGTAGTTCGGGGGGAAAACCACCACCCATTTACTATGGCGCTTCAAGTTACTGTGCAAGAAAGACCTACTTCGTTTCTCTCGCTTTAAAAGACTTAAATCCAATTACCATCTCTATGATCACAAAAGACAGTTCTTCATCAGAATCATACTACAGAATGGTCAAAGCAACTTCCAGGTCCACCGAAAATTAAATTAAATTCGTTAAAATAAACCTGAATGAAACTAAAAGCTGTTTTAGCTTCGAAACAAAAAAGTAAACAGTTAACCACAAGTAACGGGATTTCAAATTACAGGTTGCAAGAAGCAACTTGGCTCTTACCAGAAGAAAATTCATCTGGGATGTTCTTGATCGCAGTCAAAAGCTCGTTTTTAGAGCTCTCCACCTCCTTACAGCCAGGTCTGTAGCAAGGAACCAACACCGCAAAACTATTATCCGACTCATCATCGCTCTGAAACTCCGAGCCGTGAGGCTCCAGCCAACCGATGGACCAGTCTGAGTCATCAGATTCTGACCCCGACAAACACGCGCCACCGTCAGATGGCACCAATACGACGTCATATTCCCTGTCGACCCTCCTCTGTTCCCTGCTCTGCCATTTTCGTTTGACCTTCCTGTGAGATGCTGCAATCTTCGTTCCTTTCACCAACGGAAATTTCACCGTCTCGCGTTCCTTAAGAGCGAAACCCCATTCAGAAGATGAATTCGGAGTCGGAGAACCATTCGACACTTTCTCTTTCTCTTTGTTTCCCCACAGCCACCAGGAGAAACGGGTTAAGGAGACAGCCATAGTTCGATTCAGAGCTGAAAGGTTCTGAAGGGTCAAGCTCTTTTTGGAAGCCAAAGATTAGAGAAAGAGATGAGGGAAAAAGCCAGACGCACACTTCAAAAGCAGAAAAATTATGAGACGTAATTGGGAGTTGTCACCGGAGGAGGATCCACAAGTTCACAGAAGCAGATCAATTGAAACAGAGGTTTTGTAAAACTGAGGGGCAAATCTTTGAAGGAAAAAAAAAACTAAAGCATGAATGACCGAATGCAGAAGATTTGACAACGTTCCCACCCGGATATGAAAGAATTCGATGATTTCTTCAACGAAACCAGTCGATTAGGTGTACTTAGTCTCACCCTTTCCCAAAGCCTACTCTTTTTCACCTAACGGAATCCATCAATCCAATCCCATCAAACTACCAACAAAAATATAATGAACAAAATTTGTCTTCATGATACATGAGATTGGCCAACCATTCTCATTACCAGAGGGCTAAAAGAATATTTTCTTTATACACTTCCTTTCCAAAGAATAATAACCATAAACCCCGAAATTCAATTAAAATAACAAAACTTGACCAGAATCAAAACCCAACATTAAAGGGAGACTACTGAGTCAAGACCTTTAGGCAAAGATCATAAACGCCATAGGCTTAAATGATCAAAGGAGATCTTTCATGTCACCGGAAAATGAGCCTAGACCGTTCTTTCAAACGGATACACTACAGAAGTGATTAGGAAAGAGAAAAGATAGAACTAATGAAGCAAAGCTCTTTTACCGGAAAAGGAAAAACCGGTGACAAATTAAAAAATCCGCCAGAGAAATCTAAACACTAACCATCTAACCTCATCATCTTCACCCTCATCCCACCCCTCAACTTTCTTCGACGGAGAGTCCTATCCAACTGACAGTACCATGTCCCGCATTTATAGACAGGCTTGGCTTTTTCATCAATCTCATCAAACGGTTGACAAAGCGCGGTAGATGTGATTTGACGGGTAATCAATTATTACCGTGCACCTGCGAACATATAATAACAATCATTGTCAAACAATTTGATCAAACAATATTGGACGTTCGATTATATATTAGCTTGCGAAAGCGACTTCCGAATAAGCTGACGTGGCGGGATACAGCCCAATCATGGCGTACATGTGAAGCTTGTCCCGTGGGCACATGTCCACCCGGGGGAGCCTATGGAGTTTGAGGATGAGAAGCGAATTCAAACCGTTCCCATTATTAATTAAAAAAAAAATGTTGCATTAATTATTGATTAAGGGGACACATGATTATACATAATGATTAAAGGTAAGCTGATGAGTAAACCCAATTTATCTTCACCAAACTTCTTCCCAAAGTCGGGCATTGATAGATGGCATGTTTGACAACACTTCTACAGAGTCTAAAGACATCTTCAACGGTGTTTTTTATAAAATGAGATTATTCCTTTCACGTATTTATCTCAATTTACGTAAAAGCATTTCTCCACCGCATTCACAAACAGGCCCAACAATGGGAACAGTGGAATATCTTAAAATTACGTTCCAAATGAGCTATTTGATCTATTTGAGAACGATGTGGAAAAGTGTTTTTACTATTACGAGATAAATATATGAAGGACATTATCTTATTTTACGGAAAAACATTGTTAAAAGCACATTTGTCTATTCCAAACATGATTCCAAATATGGCATTTGTATTGGGTGAATTTGGACTAGAGGAAAGTGATTTTTGTGGAATACATTTTCTCAGAAGGTGTATCAACTCAACTTGTTCCCAAATCATAGTTCAACCTCTCTAATCATAATTTTGGCCACATTAATCTATTTCCAAATTTTAGCAGTTGTTTTTGGATTTTTTTCAGAAAAATTTAAATATAATAAAAATACAGTTAAGGTTTAATTTTATTCAAAAAAATTTTGTGTATGAACAGTGGGAGTCTATAAACAATGAGGAATCCTACCGGCAACTGTTAAAGATGTTAATAGTTGTTATGTGCATTTTTTAACAATTGGGTTTACTTCTTTTTTAATACATTAAAGCTTTTAAAATAGAATTGGATACTGAGTTGAGATAATTCAACATTTACCCTTCGTATTTGCAAAAAACTAGCCTTTAAAGTTAAGAGATAGCTGTTGTTATAAATTGAAAATCGCAATCTTCATTTGTGAACAAGGGGAAAAGGCAGTCAATTATATATATTATTCATCAAACACCTAGAATTAATTAAAAAAATATTTTTAAGTAAATTGAGATAAAATTCTCCTTTTTAGATTGTGTAAAATTACTTAAAATAAACGATCCAATAATCACCCCATGTGACAGGATGTTTATGGTAAATTTAATACCTTTAAATGTTGTCATTGGTAATTCTAAAAAAACAAAACTTAAGTTAGTATGCTTCTATCTGTGCCAACTTTCATACTTAGTAAACATTCTAAATTGTGCATGATATTAATTTATTGCATGGGGAATTTGTATTTTATAATTATAAAATTGTATATGTTTAAATTGTATTTTTTTAAAATTTAAATTAGATATTTTATATTCAAATTGTGGTGTCTTTTTATAAATTAAATTTGTGAATTAAAATATTTAATTTTAGGTATTGTAAAAATTAAAAAAATCAAGTCCAAATTAAAAAATATTACGTGTAAGAAAATATGAAAAATTGACTAAAAAATGACACATGGGTTTTTTAACTTGACCCCACCACGGACCAACCTATTATTATCATCATGTGTGCTGATTTTATTGAAGTTGTGATATAAATAGCACTTTTAGGCTTTTGTCTAATGAGTAATGTCAGAAAGTGCTTGCAAGTGGTCCTATAGGATTGAGCATGCTTGTATGCAACTTGCAAGTAAACTAAATTACACTTTTGAAAATAACAATGACTGTTCCTTTATCGCGTCCATATGGCTTATTCGGATAGTCGTTGGGAGAACGGACACAGATTCTGAGGTAAATATGTGATAGGGATTTTGTTTCGGTAAGCGCAGGAATGGATTTTGGTTGTCCAAACGGGCTAACCAAACAAGCCTATAATTATTATACAACACAGTCATGTGTTACCATCACTGCTTACGTTAACTTCGTCTGTCTTTTAGTTAATCATTTCAACTTCCTATGTATGGTGCATGTTTGAGAATCCGTTGAGATAAAGGAGTTTACAGATTCGAGAAGAATTTACGGAATCCAAAAGGAATTTACGGATTTCAAGATGATTTTTATAAATTTCGATAAAGTTTTTACAGATTTTAAGATGGTTTTGTCCTGACTTATGTGCACCGTTAGGAATAAAGAATTCTCAAACAAATATATTTACTCTCTCTTTACCTCCCATCTATCTTTATAACACCCCATTTATAAGTTACTCAATTCAAAGTCATATTTATTATTTCTTTATCCCCGATGTATTTGTAAAAACTTTTATTTATAAGTCATGTCCAACATGTTTCATATAAATTAAGAAAAATATTAAATTTCATTAACTTTATTTTAAAATTTAATAACTTCCCAACTTTCTCCTCTTTTTAATATATTATGTAACACATTAAAACAGAGTTAACATATATCAGGTAAAACTAAATATTCACATGAAAAATTGAATTATATAACTTATAGACATGACTAAATAAAATATTTTTTTCTCTTAGTTAGAGGTTAATACAATTTTTTATTCATCTCATTTCGGTTTTTGTCCTCTGAGTTTTAAATTATAGGTTTTGATCCATCAAATTTTTATTCTGTTTAAAACATGATATTTATAATTTAATAAAAAAACCTAAATCATTAATAATCAAAACTCACGGATTAATCTTGTGTAAATTTGAAAAACGTAAAGAAAGATTGGATTAGCCTTTATTTTCACTATAATAAATAAATTACCTTAAAGTTTAATTATACAAAAGAGTAAAATAGAAAGAAAACCTAACTCGTTTAAATATTCTCAAATCGAAAGATTATCTTAGATCGTGCTTCATCTTAAAGAAAGGCTTCTCTGAGACTCCAATTACAAGCTCAATCATTACTAGTTTTATTTTTGAAATGATAGTGTCAACTTTTTTTTTCTATCTTTGACGGTGTTCATTGCTTTGATTTTAATGTATTTATTGCACTTTGCATGGAAAGCAGCTTTTTTTTTTTTTGGCCAACACAGGTAAAGGTAAAGGAGCTTTTACCTTAAACAAAGATAAACTTGACCATCACTCAGTTGAAAAAGACAAACTCGGTACAACGTATACGTAGAGTAGGTGTGTTTAAGATGTTAAATATCCTGGCTTGCCAATAATATGATAAGAGGTAGGTGAAGTAAATCTTTTAAATTATAAATGAGAGAACTAAAATAAAACTAGTACTCGAATGTTAATGTCAGCTCTTGTTTTGTACTTTAATTTGATCACTTAATTATACGGGGATTCACAAGAAAATAACTTTTAAATATCATAAGTTCCATATAACGTCCTGAATAAAGCAAAGAACATATTGATATTAGTCTGCAATTTGTGATTTCACAGTTTAAAAGAAAAGATTAGACCGCTCTTAAGTATTATCTATCGAATGTAAAATGTCACATCATCATCATCTTCTTCCTCTGTTCTTACAGTTTATGGGAAAGGGAGGAGAACAGCTCGGGCGACAAAAGAAGAAGAGACCTCTGACGCCTCCTTTATTTTCTTCTTATGTCCTCACATTTGACGGAGAAAGAAGACATCAGTGGCACAACAGCGAATAGGGAGAGAACCTGATGCCTAGCACTTCCTTCTCCATCACCGTCGCCTGCATCCTTATCTTCTTCTTCCTAAGACTCCTCTCTTAGTCACACCTTAACCCTTACACCATCGCTGGCTTCTCTTCTATTGGCTCGTTATAGATCCACTTATGGCACTTATCATATACAACCTTCCCCACTAGCTTGTTAAAAAATTCATTTTAGACCTAATCAGAGGTATAGGAAGATAAGAAGTGATGAATTTCGCTTCTTATACTAGTTGTAAATAGTAAAATCGAATATGTCGAAACAAAATATGGATTCTAATGTAAGTTATTGCTATCATATGGATAATGATATCTAATCAATGCCATCAATGAAATTGTCAATTTCATAATAATATTGTCAATACACCTAATTAATATTTGTGGTATATAGTTTATTTTTATGTAAGTGTAAGTAATGACAAGAAAATAATACTTAAAGGTGGAATGTTAATGTTCACTTGTTATTTACAAATATGTAATTTGTTATTATTACGTTTGTCAGATTTTGTGAATACTCTATATAAAGTTGTCAACCAAGGAAACAGACCATCAGAGGCATCATAGATGAAAAGTTGTCAATACCTTGTGTTGTGAAGCTATCAACCCATTGCCAATAACTCTCTATGGAGGATGAGAAGGACAAAAGATACATATGAGGCGATCATAAGCTAGGTTTTATATTGATAATATAATGGCTATCTCCACTTTTTAATATAAGAAATATATATCCAATTCAAGTAAATTAAAAAATTAGTTAAATTAGTTGAGTAAAATACATTTCAAGCTAAAACTTTAAAAATTAATCTAGTTTAAGGCCCGGGCGAAAAAGAATGACATTAAACCACACACACTTTTTTTTTTTTTGCCAATTATATAAACCACACACACATGTATATTCTTCCTAAGTAGCCCTTTCCTGACCAATAATGGGCTTGTTTGGGGAGGCAAACATTCCTGTGCTTATCGAGAAAAAATTCTTCTCACATATTTACCTCGCAATCTATATCCGTTCTCCCAACGAACTATCCAGACAAGCCCAATTTTGTTTGTCTTGCAGCGCATCCCTGAAGATAGAGACTATAAATTAAAGAATTTGATTAGTTTGTATAGGATAGCGTCATGTCCAGTAAAAGAAAAAAAATGACAAGTGGGAGTGATATATATAAGTTGTGTGTGTAAGACATACATAAATCGATCAATCACTAAACCATGTTTTAATTTTTTTTAAATTAAGACGGTGCTTCAATGATCAAAATTGATTGCTTCTTTATCACTACCCAATAAATTCATATATTTCGGTCCATCTATGTTACTGTTATATGACCCTTCTTAGTGAGGCAAGCAAGGATGGAATCTCCACACACACACACGTTATGTCTTTGTCACGCCACAGGATGGGGACAAAGTTCTTGTGTGTTTAATCTACTTATTGTGGCAGTATTTATGTGATCAGATCATATTCAGTATCAGATGTGTTTGGGAATTCCGCTGGGAGAAAGGAATTTACAGATTCCGAGGTATTTTGCGGATTTTAAAATGGTTTTACGGTTTTCAAGATGATTTTTATGGATTTCAAAATGGTTTTTACATATTTCGAGATGGTTTTATCTCAGCTTACATGTAACGTTGGGGAAACGGTGTTTCCAAACAAGCACTATCAACTTAAACGGAATACGGATTAAATAAAAAGAAAAAAATATAGAGACCTCACTTAAAATTTGATAAAACCATAGGGAATGGCATATTAATTTTCCTAAAATGTTATTATATCTGATTTTAATATAAAAGTTAGATAATTGATTTGATTAGATTAAAAAAATTAGTTAAATTAATTATTTCTAATGAATTTGAATTGAGTTTTCTAAAGCACTTTCTTATTTTGTTGCCATATGGCAAGAACCCTCGAATGTATGTAATTAATGATAATACCTTTACGGAAAATATTGTAAATTTTAAAAATAAAGTTAATTGATATATTATATTTATAATTAAATTCTATATGCAACTAGTTTTTATAAGGACCGAAAATTAAATCAACTCATGCAAATAATTGGCACATTCAAAATGAATATAAAAGTAGCACGTTTAAAATGAATAAAAAAGCTCATATCGATACACCTATTTTTTTTTTACGATATAGTAAATACTACCGAATATCAATATATTATTTTACTAATTATAAAAGGTTCATTGACATCTATTCCTAGTCTTTAGGAACTTCCATTACTGTAAAACCGTTAATTTTTGCTTATAGAAGTTGGTCAACTACTACCTGTAACCCTAAACGGTTGTCTTTTTCCATATTTTCTGAATCAAACGAAGCAAAAATGTGTGTTCGTTTCTAACATCCCTATTATATGGCCAAGTTTTTCTGTTGATATAACAACACATCATGCGAATGCGTTCAACAACCTGATTTTAACCATGTTTTTGGAAAAGTCATTACCTGCTCGTTTCGCAATAACGTCAAATCATCATCATGTACCTGGAAGAGAACTCTGAAAAGGTTGATCATTATAGTTTTCGTTATCAACTATGTAACCTGTAAATGCCTTCTCAGGCGACCACCTGAGTTTAACATGATAGCTCAGGTGGTGGCCTCCTCCTTAATATTCTCATATGTTTTTCGTATATTACATGCCATTACCCAGGATTTCGTTTCGAAGATCATTCGGAAGACCTATAATCATGGCGAAGGTCTACGTGTCCGAGGTTGACAAACTCAAAGCAGAATTGAGAGAGAATACAGAATCTTTTGAGAATCTTAAGAAATCCCATGATGCTCAGGAGGATGAGATTAACGAGACAAAGCTCTTATATGAGGATCTAAAGAAGGATTTGGAGAGTAAGGAGTCTATAATCAAGCATATCAGTTCTGCAAATGATAAACTGCGAGAAAATTATGAAGAGAGGTTGAAAACGTTGGAAGATGAAAACAAAGCGTTGGTTTTGGCTTTAGAAAAGGCGAAGGAGGCAAACAAGTGCTTGGAAGGTAGGAGAAGTTTAAAGGCAGCGAATGAAGATGAGAGGTTTCACAAGTTAGTAGAAGAAGAGAACAGAAAGAAGGAAGAACAAGTGACATGGAAGAAAGAACAACTTGAGAATCTGGAAGGAGCGCATAATTTGAAGAAGAAACAAGAGGAGGATATTAATATTCCAAGTGAGGAGGAAGACCCAGAGTTGGAAACATACGCATTGCTTGATGATATCTCTTCACTGCAAATAAAGTTGCATTCTCAGGCCAAAACTCTTGAGCAATTGGAACGTGAGTTGCAGATGTCCAAACAAGCCCTTGCTCATGAAGAAAGCATCAGAAAGCAACTAGAAACTCAAATTTCGAGAGCCACCACATCAAAAGAGGAGCAAGGAAGTGATTTTGCTGTATCTACAATCATTGATGAGATGAAGTTGGAGAACGAGGAGTTGTCAGTGATGGTTCTTGTGTTGCAGCAGGCGATTTCTGAGGCACAAGCCATGGATAATGAAGAAAGCGAGCTTATTGAGATGTACAAGGAAAGGCTTGAGGAAGCTTATGATGCTTTTGACAAAGCAGTGATTGAATTGGACGACCTGATTTATGTAGGGAACGAATTGGAATGTGAAGTGGAGAAATGGAAGTTAGCTTGTGAACGATTACAGAGTGATTTGGAAGAAAGCCATGCAAAACGTAGAGATCTTGAAGCTTCACTTATTTCACAGGTAGTTTTTGCAGAAATTCTCAAGGAAGAGAAAACAAAAGATGAGAAACATGTAAAGGAAGCAGAGAATGAGAGAGTGACATTTCTGGAGATCATAGAAGAGAAGGACAAGATTATCAAGGTGCTCCAAAAGGAGATGGAATGGCTAGAACAAGAAGCATTTAGAAGAGAATTTGAAAGTGCAGTGGTGGTAAAAAGCGTTACAGAGAGAACAAACGAGCATGAGAAAGACAAGTTCATACATCTAATGAATGAGAGAAAGATGAGAATGGATGAAATCATGCAGCAAATGACATCACTTGAAGAGCACTTCTCTAACTCCTTGACCACTTTTTCTGCTTCATTACATCATCATGAAGAGGATGAAGATGAAGTTCCTGATAGTGAAGCAGAGGCCATTCTTCAGACACTGAGGAAAGAGAACAGAAGGTTGATGGAAAAGGCTCAAAGATTGTTATCAGAAAGGGAACACTTGCTGGATTATTTTCTGGGGTTGGGTGATAGGGTCTGTGAATTCTCAGCCGTTGATTCTGAGCTAATGGATATGGTGGGAAGCATGGTGGAGTCTTTTGATCAGAACAAGGATGGTGGTGGTGATAATGATGATAACGAGTCCCATGTAAGTGAGAAAATGATTGAGCATTCTGCTTCTGGGGCTAAGAATCTCAACGCCATTTCGATTTAATGAATCAGCAATTAGTTAGTTTGCTATGGGGCAAAAAGGATGATTTATTCAGTTTGAACTTTGAAGCATGGTCAAAAATGTTTTGTTGCATGGTATTCAGTGGTAAACGACACTTACATGCAGGCGACAAGCTGCCTTTTGGTTGACAATACGACACTTGGCATTATTATTCATAAGTTCATTTGAAACAATTTGGGTGGCTATATTGACTTGTAAAAATCGAGCCATCGATGTACATCTCACTGTAATAAACAAACTGGGTTATTTTTAAGAATGTTAATTAAGGTGACACGTGATTGAAAAAAATACAACCACCACCACCTCCTCCTCCTCCTCCTCTTTTTTTTTTTTAACCAACACTACATCTTTCTGCATCTTTAATAAAAGAGTCGGTAGGTTATTGTAGAAATTAAAAAAAAGTTAAATATATCATTTAAAGTATTTATTTATATGTCTAGTTAAATATATATTAGTCTATAAATAAGTAAAATTAGTATGATAAATGCAAATATTTTAAAGTAATGTATTTAAATACTTGAATCTTAAAAAAATTCGATTAGTTCTCATATTAAGCACTAAAGGTAGTTCCTCCGATAAAACTCATTTGACTAATTTAGAAAGGATAATTAAGTTAAATAAATTACTTAATCATATTATATTATACATAATGTGTCTTGAATACTTATATGTATCGTTAGATTATATATAATATATAAGTGAGATAAATTGTTAAAAAATGTTAAATATAAATATTTTAAATAATTTATTTAATTTCTTTACTCTTGAGTGTATTTTGGATCAACTACTAGGAGTAGTGGAAAGTATGGTAAGTTTTTTAAAGGCACTCTTTAGATTAGTGTTATATGATACTTTTCTATGTGATTTACAATTTACAATTTAAGAATACAAGATGAGTTTTATCTAACCTTACATAAACGTATTTGTATAACTCGATTAAGGTTGTGTTTAGCTTCTCCAAATACTTCGCCAAACAAGCGTAGTAAAGATAAACTAATCAAAATTTTTGGCACATTCCAAAAATTTTCAATTTGAAAGGATCCAATGTGACCATTTGGCAACACGTTTGTCACCCCTAAAAGCACTTTTAGAAGTGTTTTTCCGTAAAACGAGATAATTTCATCCATATATTTACCTCGATTTATGTAAAAGTATTTATCCACCGCTTTACCAAACGGATCTAATATAAGAGAGTAAGGGATGGGGGAAGCAAATTTTAGTCCGCCTCCTCCTAAAATTCAAATCAAATAAGGGAAGGGCTTGTTTCCATCCTCCTTCAATCTCCTTCCCTGATGTTTTCAGCGCCTTCATCTTCTTTTTGGCCAATGTCTTTTTGGCGCGGAATGATACAAATGTCAAAATATAGCGTTAAGAAATAAATGCATTCGATTTGAAAACGTTCACGTTTTTAAATTTAAATTTTGGAGAGATAACCCCAAACTACGGTTTATGGGCTATGGCCGAGAATTAAAGTTAACAATTTAAAAGAAGGAAATGACCAGAAACGTACAATTGATCAGAACATTCAATTTGATCTTCGATGCTTGTGTGGGGAAGATGAAAGGCACACGCGGAGAACAAAACAGAGGCTGAAAATGAAAGAATGGAATATCTTGCGCGCGCGTCTAGGGTACGACGCATTTTGCCCCATAATAATTTCATGCGCTAAAAATTCCTTTCTCTTCGGATTCGTGATTGCTCTGAAGTTCTTCTGAGCCAGCTTCTTTTTGTTGTTTGTGTCTGACGAATTGTACATTAATACAGACAAACTCCTCTCAAGTATTTGATTCGTTTCTGGTAAAATCAATCTCCAGATTTCCAAACACGCTCTTCGTTTTTATCAGCTAACCCAATTACTCATTTTATCACATTCTTGACAATTTTCAATACGGTAGAAAGTTTGATAGCTTCCCTGCGAGTGCCTATTTTTCGTGAATGATGAGCTCGATGAATTAGACTCTGTTTCATTGGGAGTAAATTCCTGAACAAATTGAAATTTGTTGGTGCGATTGTGATGAGTGCTCATAAGCAAAGATTGAGCTAGAACAATGGCAAGAGAACTCCAGCGTTGAATATCTTGAATCGTGAGTGATAAAATGATGGCCTTTTGTTTAGCTGTTGAATGCAATTATAGCTAGAAAGCAAATTTTCAACTTTTTGAGGACGCCGGTCTTCCCCAATGCATCTGCGGTCTGCCCGCAGATGCGATGCTTTCTTTCAGAAGCCATTTTTTGTCATCCATGAGAGTCGGTTAAATGAATTTTTTTTTATGAGGAATTAAGGTTAAATTGTCTTCCCCCTGCCCCCAAAACAACCACTCTAATCTTCACATAAAGTTGATTTCATTTCAGGTTTCTAATTTTGAAGATTGAGGAGTTTTATCTGCTCTGCTTCAGCTATATTGAATTGGAGTGAAGTGTACTTGTTTCTGATTTAATTTTGTATTCTTCAGCTGCCAGCGAAACCTTCCCGGATAGTCATTTTGATCTAGGGATGGCTCTTCCAGCTTCTCTGCAGCTGGCCCGTGATTTCGGACATTGCAGGAACCGGGGCTGCTGTAACCAACATATGATAATGGTACCAATATTATATCCCGTTTTTTAATATTTTTGTTCATGGTTTATTACGTTTTCCTTCAGCGCTTACTTTAGTGTTACACCATAATTTGCAGAGGATACTGTACAGAATCAAGTTACATTTATCAAGTGCAGCTCCCTTTTATCATGTTTCGGTATGCTCATGTTTCTATTTTTGTAATGTCTTGTGGATTACTGTTACTTGATGTGTGCCAAAAATTTATGGCGACATTGCTGTCAAATGTGAGCCATGTGCTACTCTACCCGTTTCCTTCAAATATGGGACTTACAAGTTACAATCAGTATCGAATCTTTTCATGATTTGTTGTCTCTCTCATATCATTGGTCACAAGAAATTTTTTCTTCTTTACGAAATTCTAATCCATTGCAGCATTCAACAGCCAATTAGTTTGTCTGTCACATAATGTATTATGTTTTCTATTTATAAATAAATTATTTGGTTGCATCTGTCCTGCTTCAGCAATACTGTAAATTGCTATGTGCCTGGAGCTCTGGATAGTGATGCTTGAATCTTCATATATCAATGAATAAGACTCCCCATTCAAGATTGGGATTTTTACTTTCAATATCATTTTAAGTTTTCAATTAATTTAATTCTCATTTCTTTTGTGAAGGCCCTTCTAGAACTTGCATGCCTGTATTATTCTCATTCATATTTTTTAAAATATTACAAAGGACTTCACAATGAATGTTGTGCGGAATCTCAGTCAGAAAACACATTGGCGCTTCAAGACCCACCTGGCTATTAGCCATATGGATGTTAATAAGATAAATGTGAGTGGCACTTTAATCACTTAGCTTTTTTTACCATCAAGTTCTTTATGACGATTCTTCAGTGACTTGAGTACTTACGCAGAGCATTGTTGCTGACATTAGAAAAGTCTTGGCCAAAAATCCTCAAGTTGAGCAGCAGAAGCTACACAGGAGAGTGTTTCTGGACAATATAGTTTCTGAAAATCAGGCCCTTCTGGTCAGTATGAAGTATGAACTATGAAGTGCTTAAAATATCTCACATGTAAATCCTGTGCCTTGGTTGACAAAGATCTTGAATAAATCAAGTTATATTTGTTATTCTGCATGAACCAGATAATGAAACAAACCTCTTTGTACAAATTGTTTTATTTGATTGATGTAACTTCCAGAAAAAATAAAATGTATTTTTTATTTTGTCTTTAAAGAAATGAATGCAGAGTATATCTGTACAAAGCCTCTGTCCAAATTTATTTTAGTATGTATTGGTGTTTGGCGGAGTATATCCTTGCATAATTTTATCTCTGATCTTTTGCCATGTCTTGCACAGATACTGGTGTCCTGTTTTGTCAAGACCTCACACCACGAATAATTTTTGTGCTAAGGTGAGACTAATGGATCTTGGTCTGTAGCATATCATCTTTACTCAAATAATGT
Source organism: Vachellia pachyceras (assembly GCA_025593235.1). Lineage (NCBI taxonomy): Eukaryota > Viridiplantae > Streptophyta > Magnoliopsida > Fabales > Fabaceae > Vachellia > Vachellia pachyceras. The sequence goes on along the minus strand of JANTPZ010095619.1, from coordinate 5,447 downwards.
TGCTTGGCATCTGACTGATTCTCTATTTATTTGCTTTTAAAATATTAGGAAGCCTTACTATTGGATCGTCTTAGGTTTATTGGCCATCACCGAGCCCGACTTGCAACACCAGTTCGTACACCGCAGAAAATTTACAGTGATGCTGACTTGGAGAATAAACCATATATGGATTCTGTATATAGTGGTACTGGAACAGTATCAAACAGTCCCATAATAATAGAACCACCGTACAATATTAAATCAGATGATACGACAAAAAGCCGATTACCGAGCCCATCCAACGAGGGAGATAAAAATACAGCCACGCAAACAAAGGTTAGAGAGACTCGTTCTGACTCCAAGGCAGATGTTGAAGCTGTGATATCTAATTCTGATGCAAATGGAAACTTGAAGGTCACCGTTACATCCAAACTCAATCCTGAAGTGGATGAACATGAGCCAATGAAAATGGAGTCAAATAGTGTGCTTGTTTGGCAACGCTTGGCTTGTAGCCATAAGCACGTTCAACAGTGTTTTTCTGTAAAACGAGACAATCTCCTTCACATATTTGTCTCGGCTTGTGTGAATAAGTCCATAAGTATTTTAAAAGAAAAATGTGTCTGCTTCTAACTCCAAAGTTAGTGAAGCTGCTGTAAATAGCATGACCGAGAAGAATTCTGATGTCGGACGATCTAAGAATGCTGTCCAAGGAGGTGGACGTCCTAATAATATGCCAACAAAACAGAAAGAAGAAAGGAAAACAGGAGGACAACCTCAAATCTCTAGGCCGGTCCTTGAAGAGAATATAGTTCTTGGCGTAGCATTGGAGGGATAAAAAAGAACTCTCCCTATTGAGGAGAGGATGGATTCCTCTTCTGCTCGAGAGGCAAAAGAAATGGCTGCCCTGTGTGGAAATAGATCCCCAACAGCCGAGAATGGGGAAGATAAGTAAGAGTTTATTGGAAAAATAGGTGAAAACTCAATGTTTGAAAAATGTTATTGATTAAAAGACTTATGTTTTCTATACACAAAAGTACCCGTGTTCTGTAATATTTTATACATATAAATAAAAACTAGTGGTACTTCATGTCACATATCCAAGGGAACAGGCTAAATTCTAGGCTTTTAGTTCCAAGTCCTGTTCATTGCAAAACACCATGAAGCTGTGTGCGAGCGCATGCCCATTTCCCGTGTATATTATTTACGAAGGCATCGAGCTACTGTAATCTGATTCAATTCATTGCCTTTCCAGTGATATAATTCTTTAGTATTTGAATATTTTGGTGTCATTTGGTTATCGACTTCCTGTCAATACGACGCACAGGGCTGTTAAAATTGAGTGATATAATCATTAACTCTCAAATGTGTTTGAATTCATTAGATCTTCCACTTCTTCAGAATGTGAAAATAACACATCAGTTCAGTCCCATTTACAGAGAGAGGGGAAATTTTTTTAATCCTAACTGTAAACCATGTCATTAATTTTTTTTATCACTGACTTTCCTTTTCACCCCTCATGAAATATTGGGGTATGCTCTTTAAAAAAATTAAAGTATTCATGTTTAAGAGGCATAAAGTTATTAATTTTCTAAAAATAATTTTAAAATTTTTCTTGGTACCAGAAAAATACGTTGAAAGCGACTAATAATAAATACCAGAATGATGTTTCTATTTGTCGTTCAACATTAAGCTTCTCTTCAAACCCATTGATTTGAATGGATCTTACCCTTCAGAAAACACTAATACCGATCAATATTACTCCTGGTAAGAATGGCGCTGGTTCAACCTGAATGAGATCCAACATATAAACTACCACAAGGCACTTTTATCAAGCTATAGAAAACCATATGGTAGTGAGAGTGGGGAAATGCATTTATTCACCATTCACAAAATGTCAAATAATCAAGACACTCAACTATAAATATAAAATAAAATACAGAGACTAAATACGTGGACAATTAAATTATACTATGCCTGGCACATGCAATCAGGAGCAGGATATGTATATATGGACTGTTTTGGCCTTCTCAGCCTGAGATCACCTTGCCTATTTCGGTGTCCTTCAACTACTGCTTGCTGGAACTCTGACCATTCCATGCTCTTGTTCAGGAAGAGTTGGCCCATTAATGCCATGTTTGGCCTAATGGTCTTCAAGTTGAAGTAAGTTCTGTGTCCAACCTATCCAACATTGCAGCAGTAATATTCATATATATAAGCAATTCATCAACATTAATAGTCAATATAAGCATGCATATAATCTATAGGAATATACAGTGCGGCAAACTCGAATTTCAAACTCAAATTCTAAGGTAAGAAAATGCATTGGCGTCTAGCACTACTCACCATCGCATTATGCATATTTCCAGGGGAAGCAGAGATGAAGATGTCACTATGCATGCCAACATAGTAATCAACAGCAGCTAATAGAGAAGCTTTTCCTTTTATCAGTGAACGCTCATCCGCTGAAGCAAGGCTCTTTTTGCTTTCCATCAGAGGAAATAATTCTCTCAAAGTTGCAATCCGTGCCCCTCCACCATATACCTGGAACAGACAGATAACTGCCTTAAAACTAGGCATACATGACGGTTTCTAATTTTAGCAATGGGGCAAGGAGTAATTCAAACCAAGGATGGATTTAAGGGGGACTGGTGCAAGCCTTCTTTCGAAATTAATTTGTTTTTATTTGTAAAAAATGTTAAAACTAATTTTAGTCTCCCCACTATCAATAGTTTTAGATTTGCTTCCAGATCTGCCCCTGATTCAAATGGAGAGTCTTGATGGCATAAAACAAAGGCAACATTACAAACCTTGTGAGAGGCAAGATACAAACTGGTGTTGTTGTCAAATCCCAAAGCTGCTAGCAGCAATCCAATCTCTTCTGGAGTCATGGGGCAACGGCCCTGGCTCCTCAATTCCTCGTCAGTAAATTGGGAATTAAGAACCCTTCCTTGCCAGATCCGTTGTCGATACCTTGCAAGAGCCAATTTTTCAAGTTTACCCCCTCCAAAATCACAGGCTGAATGGGCTGCCATGTCCTGTGATACAAAGGGCTTACAAACCTAGTCTCCAAATTTACAACTAAAACATGTAGCAGTGCAGAAGGTAACAGTGTGAATCCCAAAAATCCAAGGATGTGATTAGGATAACTGATAAATGAGGAAGAGTTGAAAGGACCAAAAGTTATATTTTCCCTATTAATTATTGTGTTGAAAACCATCAAGTTATTCTAAATTGGAAAAACATGGCCATTTTATATTGGTAAAATGCAAATTTAATACTAGTTATATTGTACATTTAATGAACATAAAGATATTTGGTCAAAACAGATGTGATTATAGCTTGCCTTTCAGTTGCACAAGAGGTCACTGTATCGCATCATTTAAGTTTACGGGAAGAGATTTTATGTTCTTTAATTAGAGGGAATGTTATGTAACTTGTGCATATCTCAAGAAAGGAAAAGGTAATTTGCCCTCATCTTGATCATTGCTGATGTAGCTGCTTTTATTAAGAATGCCAACGATCTCTTTGCCTAGAACATTCATTTACTTCCTGTAACATTTTCCATTTTATTGATTCGCTAACTGACTAATTATTGAATTAAAGGTACCAGGTGGACGCAACCTAACCAAACAGAAAATTTGCTAAAATTTGCAGCACCAAAATATAAGCAAGAAAAGCATTACATCTCCACTGATTAATGCTCATCGATAAATGGATCAGAGTAATACCTTATCAAAGCGAAGGTGTAAAACAACAAACTTTTTTGCTCTTCTGTTACTAGCTTCAGTGCTCTCTTGAAGGTAGTTGGTGCCCATTTCTTCAGCAGAATCTTGAGGGTAGCGAAGGCGGCTTATGAGAGCATCTCCAAGTGTTCTGATGTGAGGAACAAAACCTAGTGCTTGAAAGTTGACTTTGCAGCGTAGCCGCTGAATATCCATTGGCAGGTTGTCGTAAGTAAGACGATGTGAAAATGGAGAAATTGCAGCAATGCCATAACTGCGATGAAACAAGAATCAGTGTCCATAGTTCTAAGAGATCACAAAGTGATTGCATCATCTCACCGTACAGTATACACGTTAAATTCAGTCATGTCATTGTAAAACATCACACTCAGAAACCAACTTCAATAACAAAGCAACGTTGCATAGGATAATGCTTGGACTCGCCATATCATAAATATTTTGATGATTGATGGGATCCTCGGCAAGGAAAGAGCTTCAGAATCAGAAGTCAAAACAGGATAATTTTCAGTATTGGTTACTTCTCCCAATCTCTAAATTTTACAAGCCATAATAAAAGTAGTATCCAGCTTCGTTTACACGCTAGGAAAAATCACATTAATAAAGCCCTCAGTGCCAGTGAGGGCAATGCTAAAAGTCTTGGCCTGTTAATTTTGTAATAAGAAAATGCCTCCAAAATGCATGTAAACCTCTTAAAAATACACCTTTTTTTAATTAGGAATCTCATGCTGCTTTCACATATTAATTTGAAACACTATGAAAAGTGGTTATAGTTACTTTACAATGCAGGGTTCTGCCATGTGCTTATAAAGAGCAACTTAGAAGTGATAACTGACAGAGCAGTCAGCACGGTTCACACTTGTTTGACAATTCTACATAACAGATGCTCAAATGATGATAATCATGTACACAACATTCAACTTTAACATGAAAAAACAAAAACTAACCCTATAAAACTTCATTCATATACAAATATCTAGAAACAGCCTAACAGGTTCAGGTAGCCACCAACCTTTGCAGGACAGGCAAAACATTGTCCAGATACCATTGCGCTGTTGCATGGACAGGAGCAGCCTTGATTCTCGTTTCTCGTATAGCAGCAGCATAATACTCCCTTGTGCTCCAGGGAAATTCTTCGGGCAGCTCTTTAACTATAGAAATATCATCCTTCAATACATCAATGAAGTGATCCACATCAAATATATCCATGAAGGAGCTGCAGAGAAATAAGGCAACCTCAGAATATGAAATCAATGACAATCAATTATATATATTTAATAAAACAAATACGGCCACTGCAAGTACCTTGAATCCCGCCAGACAGGATTTACTTCAAGGTATGGGATTACAAGAGTTGCATTCAGTACCTTTGCAACAGCAACTGCATCACATATCTAAACCCAAAAACAATCACAGCATAAATATAATTATACATCTTTTGGAATACAGATAAAAGATTTTGGGCTTTCAATACCTACCCCCATTCTCTGCTGGTTCAACCCTCCATCAAGAAATACCTGGATAAATCCCTCAGACTTCTCTGGCAATGCTGCTTACATTCAATTGTTGAGCCACAGAAAGATAAGGAACCATTTTAATTACCAAAAACATTCAGTGATATCAAAGAAAAAGCTTAACCTGAAGTAAAAAGTATTAACCTCACTCACATGGAACATTGCTAGGTTTATCACAAGCTTTCCATCCTTGATTTTCTAGAGGACTCCACAG
>JANTPZ010095618.1:0-19458 GCA_025593235.1 Vachellia pachyceras | reverse complement strand
ATCACTCAAACTTTTTGGTACAAAAAAATTGCTTGAATCAATTTGATGGGAGTTACCAGAACATTATATGCATTCAGTTTCTTTCACCAGTTAGTCGATGCGGGATTATAACAGAAATTAGAAAAAGCATGCCAAAGCTACTAACAATACATAATAAATCATGCAGAAAGGGGAGCCACTGAATTGTGGACGGCAGATTTATCTAACTTCCATACAAACATTATATCGATCGATTAGCATGCCGGATATTGGATGAGCACATCGAAAATTTGAGTACAAATCTTAAAAAAAATATCATATTTTAATGTAATTATATTACTTGTGTGTATATACAGATATATATATTTGAAAATATCACAATAAGGTGGATATTGCAGCAAGTGAATATGAGGTCCTTGTGAATTACGTTGTGGGATTAAAGTGGGAGGGAAAAGGCGAAGGCGTCGTATGGACAGGAATTTCATTTTCTTTCATTTAATGTTCTAAATGAATGCTTGGGGAAACAAAAGGTTGAATGGACCAAAGACAAGATATGGCTTTGAATCGCAATAATAAAAATAATAATGTGAGTTTAGGTAGGGACCAGAATTCCAGATGGACCAAATCCGTCAAATTATTATTCTATTATACGTTGTCCAGAAGATTATTATTCTATTATACGTTGTCCAGAAGCAAGCAAGCAAGGTTCATCCAAGTTTTTTTTTTTAAAAAAAGAGTGATTGTTAGTTGCTGAAGTCCCACATTGCTTATAGGGCATACCAAAAGTTAGTTCATGAGTTGAAATTTTTAATAGGTATTTCAACCATGCAGTGTTTACGCCTGTAAACGGTATGCGATTTTAGCAATTACATTAAAAATGATGATATATTGCGCCCAAGTTACAATCGGGATTGAATTCTATATGATGACAGATTAGTTACAAAAGAGCTTTCATATTAGTGAGTTAATGATGATTAAGGTAGTTGCAAATTTTTACATTGAATTCTTTTGTAAGTCTCATATATTGGTTCTTATGTTCATTGACTAGTGGCTAGTGGCAAATTTAAAATTATATGGAGTAAAATCAAAATTCTATTAAACTATAGGAGGTAATCATAATATTAAACTTTTGTCATGCATTCATCTCTATGGAGCTCAAACGACAATGAGTTTGCGGTCCACCTAAATATCACGATCACAATAACGACCTTAGAAAATGATATTGCATGCATGCCTTCAAATGTGTGGATATTTGGGCGGGGAAACCAATATTTCTGAAAATATTGAAGATGAACATGATTTGTGCAGATTATTTATTTACGCTTTTTAAATAGAGTATATGTAACCTTTTACAAATAAAAATATTATTTTTTAAAAGATCAAGGTCAACTATATATATACATTCTAACTAGCTAGCTTCTTCCTTAGTCTCTAAAATTATGTTAAAAAGGTAATGTAATTAGAATGAAAGAGAGGACTAATAACCAATAAAAATATTATGTTTTAAAATATCAAGATTGTCAACTATATATATACATTCTAACTAGCTAGCTTCTTCCTTAGTCTTCTTTTTTTTTTTTAAAAAAAAGTTGAATTGAGTCGACTAGACCACATGGATGTAAAACTTTTTCATAGCAGTATCTTTTTCTGAGTATCAATGCTTGAACTCTATGATATTATTTAAGGAAAACAAGCTAAACCAATGGCTGCACTATTGGTTGCAAATTTGTATGTGTTTAATATAAATCTAGTTGACTAATTTGGAGAGATTAATATAAAGTAAATAGATCATCTTAAAGTGTTTTTATTTATCATTTTTTTAAACTAATTTGTTAAATTTACAAATATATATATATATATACAATCTAATAACCCACATGTAATATACATATTTCAAAGAGGTTATATAATATACACTATAATTAAATAATTTAGTTAGCTTTTTTATTTTTTATATCAATCAACTAGATCTTCTTCTATTAAGAATTTGATTAATTACATGATTCTATGAAAAATCATATATTTTTTACAACACAAGGAAAAATACTAAGCACGCACGCCTCAGCTGATCACAAAGCTCGTGAAATTCAACTTTTTTACCTAGGATCTTAAAATTCGACTACTCTCAATATATTAGGCTTTGCATTTACAATATTAATCAATAATCAATGGTGGCATGCATTATGTTTACGCAGTTAGTAATTGAAATGGGCAGAAAATATTGTGCAATTAATGATTGATGCTTTCTCGAATGGACGAGAAAACGCATCTGTGTGTGTGTGTGTGTGTGTGTGTTTTTTTTTTTTTCAAAGCAAGTCAAGTAATAATCACTCTTGAGTGTGTTGATTGAATTGGGTAGGCTTTGAAAATTATAAACCAAACTGACAACAGACAACCATCTCTTCCAATTCAATTTATAAATCATTTAATATGCTTTATTAAAATAAGAAAAAAGTTTGAATAAGTTAATTTTACTTTAAAATTTAACAGCATTTCAACTTTAACTTATCTAATATATATTATATAGCTCATAAGAATAATATCTACATAAATAATGGCATGCAATATTTGAAAGAAATACATTGATTATCACCCATTTATCGTTTTTGATCAATTTCAATTAATCTTTTAATTTACATAATTAAGTTATTTGTATATTATAAACAAGATTGGTGGGAGCATAAATTAAAAGTGTTAATGGGTAATCCTTTGATCCTATATATATATATAGCAAAAGATGTTTTTTAAATTATATTTATAAGTCATATCACTAAAATTTTCACATGAATATACAATTTTAAGTTTAATTTGTATTATAGTGTATATTATAGAGGGATAAAAATGAAAAGTTGTTAAATTTGGGCACATATATTGAATATATGAAAATAGCTTAGTGAGTGGACGTGATCACGTAAATGAAAATAATGCAACAAAAAAATGGTCAGCATTTGCCGTTGGGCGTTATACCGGTATCAATAAATATCAAGTTTGAATATTATAGTAAAATGAATCTTCTAATTTGTGTTCACCAAAGTCATCCACGTGTCCCTCTCTCGAGTCCCATCTGTCCAAAATATCATAATAAAACAATCTGTTCGATTTTCGTGTGTTTGGCGCACACAGAATATACATTTCGGGGTAATTAACAATATAAAATTAGATCATATATTTTATATCGGAGGAATATTATGGATTAATAAAGATTGAGTTATGTTTCGTATTCTATTGTTGGATGGGTTTTTGTAAGTAATGGAATAAAATTTTAAAATTTTTTAAAACTCTTCAAATTAAAGGATTCATAAGCTTCGATTCAATTGAAGTAAATCCAGAAAGAGAAGGTAGTATAGTTTCGAATTCTAAGATAAGATTTAGTTTTTCCTATGGTGAATTCATTAAATTAGGTTTTATTCCTTGAAAGATAACTCTCTACTAGCTAGTATATACGTAGGATCTGTTTGGATTAACGGTAATATAAGTAATTTTTTGTTAAAATGATTTTTAAAAAATGAGATAGGGTAGAAATTAGATGATATAATGTGATTTATATTTATATTGAAAGTAATAGAAGTGACTATTTATAAAGTTGAAATTTATTTGGATAAATATTTAAGAAATTAGTTTGAGTAAAAAATAATTTAAAAGAACATCAATCTACCTATGTTTATGTGTAAGAATACGATGATTTACGTAGAGCTTTTACCTCGAACTATAGTACTTGGAGTTTATACCTCAAACTTTCGGAGCGAACTCGTATTGATGACGACGTATTATAAAATGGAAGGTGAATATGAAAAATATAATAAAATTAAGTGAAAAAATGGAGAGATAAGAAAATGGGAGAATCCTCATTCTCTTAGTTTTTTCATGTACCTCTAACTATTTGTGCTAAGCTTATATTTATAAGCATCAAACTTGACGAATAGAACTTTTAATGGGGATTTCCCGAATTTTCTCAGAAACTCACTATTTAATTTTTTCTTCATACTTCTATTAAAAGAAATTAAGGTGAGATCCATGGACTCATTCTCATTCTTTCCCAGCCATACCCATTTTCTTCTACTTTTGCACTACAACTTTTTTTCCTGAAGCTGCCCAAATACAGCTTTCATGATGACATGACTTCTAACCAATATCCAAACAATGCAGTGAATCTTCATCGTGAAGCTCATCAGGTTTAACAAGGCTTTTAACCCCTTCAATGCTTTCCCAAACACACCCTAACACAAACAATGTGTTAACACTTATAATCCTTTTTTTAAAATAAAATGGTCGGTTATATTATATGTAAAAACATAATTACATAAAGATAATCATATATTTGTGATATCACACCAACTTCTATAGAAGTTAAAGTTCACAAGATAGAACAGCTACTATAAAATGATATGGCAACAATCAGATTAAAACCTTCAACAACTTGAGGGATATAGCTAGCAACCAACTTCCGTTAGCAAAATTAAAGCCATGGCTACAACCCAAGGCGAAGAGACATGAGCCAACTCTTAGTCGGCCAATATAGTGCATTTGTTGAACAACAGCCGGAATAAATAGGAGCTCTGCAATCATAGATATTACCTTTAGTTTCCAGTATAAGTGTTATTTAATTTTATTGGAAAGATTAAAGAACTTAAATATTAGTTTCCCCAAAAAAGTTAAATATATATTATATTAAAGATCGGACATAATATACCACTTTAGAGAGGATTCTCAAAAAATTGAACAAAATCGCTTGCCTCACACTCCCTTTCAACCATAGTACATGTGCTTAAAGTAATAGTCCTTATTACACGCCTTTACAGACTTTTCTTGCGGCTCATTTGGTACATTGGAATTGGCTATATGTAAATGGAATTGGAGCCCAATTTCATGCTCTTGTCATGTTTGGGACGTCGGATTTCAATTCCACATGAAATTCAATTCAACCAAAAATGGTTGAATTCATTTCCATCTCATCACCCAAAGAATTCATTTCTATGTCCCCATTTCTCACACTCACGGGTGATCTCTTCACTCCCATGCACCCACACCCCACCTTCAGTAACCTTCTCCCTCACGTCATCTCAACCCATTGTCGGTGAGCTTCTCATTGTTTTCATCAATGCCGACTCCATTGCCTGCGACAACCCTTCTTCTTCAAGATCTATGACCCACCCATGGTGACATAATGGATGATCTTCCTTCCAGATCTAGAATGAATCTTCATATCTTTTCGCTTCCAACTAAGGTTGCAAATCATCGATGACCATGTTCCTTCCTCAGCTTTTTCATTTCTTTTTCATGATTTCTTCAAATCTCACAATGTTAAAGATGGGTTTATCACTTTTTTTGACTTCCAAACGCAGATCTTCCAACTTGAAAGTTTTAACCAGTGCATGTTGCGTTTTCTGACGGAGATGAAGTGAAGATGGGTTCATTGGAGATGTTATGGGAAGATTTTTAATTTTTTAACTTAGAATGACATTTTGGTATTTTTACATAAAAATATTTCTCATTTTCATAACATACCAAGTGTATTCTTAAATATCATATTCATCTCCATATATAATTATATTTCCATTAAAATCAATTCCAACATACCAAACAAACCCTTATACTTGCATTCCACAAGGCCACAAAAATTAGTTGATAAGAATCGAGAGGATAATTATATCAATTCCATTAGATATCCCATTGACATTCAACTAGTAAAAGACGCACATGAAAGAAGAAAATTAATTATTTTTGTTTTCTATTTTCTGTGTAATTTTTTTATTTAAAAAAGTGTCATGTATTTAGCTGATTATTAGGTAAATTTGATTTATCTTTTTGATATTTGGAATCATCTTGATGATTTTTATAATATATTAGTAGTTTATATTTTATGATATTATTATAGATGTATGAATGCTAATTAGGAATCTCAAAAATATTATTTAATATAAATATTTCTGATTTAATTTAAGTAGATAGCATCATGTAATTATATCTTTTTTACTATAGTAAGTCATATTAGGATTAGTGGGTTTCCTTATTTCAAGAGCGACTATATTAAGTTATTTTATGATCAATGAGAAGTTTTTCCTCATGTGGTATTAACTTATGATTTTGTATTCAGAATAGAATATGGTTGAATCATAAGAGAGCATCAACTCTTGTGGAGCCTTTTATAGATAAAGATTTAGAGACAGGTTCCTCTAGAATTTTAGCTGATCGGTTATATTGTAAATGTTTGATTAACTTTTATAAAGTATTTTATAACTAAGGATCTAGAGACGAATAACTATATGATCGTAGTTGATCAAATCATTGATTTATAGGTTCATCTAGTTAAGCCTGTGTAATAATTATTTGATATTTTTGAGAAATAATAGGAATAGCCTGAGGTGAAAAAACTAATCAATTACGAATTTAGTAGTTAGTGTAGATTATGGATTTTCAACGAAGCTATAAAATTATCAACTGCTAACCATCTTGGTGTTAATGTGTTGATGTATCCTTTCCACTGTCTCTATTCCAGTTTTTTTTTTTGCCAGTGCCTATCTCTATTCAAGCATTATATGTATGAAGTAATCGTATTCAATTATTATATATATATATACCATTTGATTTATTATTTGGTACCTTATTTATTCTAAATAATATCCGGGCATGCATTTTAATTTGTTTTGTCTCTGAAACGTCCACATTTAGTCATAATTTTTAGATGGGTTGGGGTTGGGGGTTGGGACGACAATTTGTCATTATATACATTTAAAGATGTTGATTAGTTTAATTAATATGAAAATTATATATGTGCGTATAAGTATATGTATATGTGAGTTATATACACCTTTCTAGCAAATAAATTTGGAGCGTTTTTTTAATGTATAAACAGTGCAAATAAGTATATAAACACAATAAATTTGTATAAATATCAGGAGAGAGTGACAAAAATCAAAAAAAGGAAAAATTGAAAGAGTTTATAAAATACTTCATTCGATTATTTTGAACGTACAAGTTAGATGACGAGAGATATTAAACAAATGTATTAATTTAGTTGTTTTATGATAAATTAAAGATGAACTTGGAAGAGTTTATAATATTATATCTTTCTTATATAACTTTGCAATTGGCTAGACTTAATTTAGAATTGAATTAACAACAACTTAAGTACATAGATGGAGTTTTTTTTATTATAATTAATTAAGTCAAATTTAATAGGGAATAAAACTTTATCAATTTAATGCATTAATTAGTACGTGAAAATGAAGTACGAGTGACTGTTCACAAAAAAAGAAGTACAGAGTGACTTAGAGTGGTTTACTGCGTAGGATATTAATTACATATTTACATTTGCCATAAGATCATCTCCATTAAAATCTTATTAATTACAACTTCTATGAATTCTTCGGGCATGTCATTTATTACAATAATTTATATTAATTAAATCTATTTGAATGTTGAGGTAATTACACTGTTTCTGTGATTGTGAATAATGAAGTAGTTCGGAGGCTAAGGATTAAAGGCCTACGACATTTCCATGGTTTGCAGTAGCAATCAACTTGCGTCCGACTTGTCCACATTATTCCACACACACCATGAGGGAAAAGAATCAAATGGCCGTCTACCACTCAATAATATGTGTATTTCTTTTTTATAGAAAGGTGAGCTTCGTTGGGGCAAAAAGAAAACATAGAAAAGTGAGCTTCGTATTAACATGTAATATCATTATCAGAAAAATACCATTCAGCGACGGAAAATCCATCGTTAAACGGCTATTTTTCGTCGTTAAAACAAGGGTCGCTAATATTTTTCGTTGCTAAAAGAAAATTTTCTGATAGAAAATAGCCATTTAACAATGGATTTTTCCGTATCTAAATAGCATTTTTTGGTAGAGTATATAGTAGCTTTACATTGTTTGGCCAATGATGTAATTAAGTTGATTTGGATTATTCTTCCGTACTCAGCAAAATGAATTATTCAAGTGTTCAACAAGGATACTTATCCTTCATTCAATTAACATCAACAAATAAATCAATACATTATCAAAATGGGATTAAATCTAGTTAAAAGTGTTAATCCGCATGAAGTGATAAGCTAATATTTGAATCTTGGTTAAGAGATTTATTTATATCTAATGGCTAACGATAAATTTTTAGCAATTCGGAAATTTGTGTTGTGTTGATTAAAAAGCAAACTTATAGTTGAACCAGAAAAAAAAAGGAATTTTTTTGTGTAAAACTCAAGAGTTTAATAATATATCAAGGAATTTATTCTTCTTTTTAAATAAAACTAATAAAAAAAACTAACGTAGGGTATTGAACATGATGAGAACAGAAAAATAAGCCCAAAAAAAACACGTCACGAAAGGAATGAATTTTTTCTTGCATTGTAGATTGGGCCCCTCACTGTTCAGGCCCATTCCTACTTGTCCGAAGCCCTACAATTCTTGGGACTAAATATAACCATATAGATCATATCAAGTTTCAGGGCTTAACCAAGGTCAGGGGTTCGAACCCTGCCTTGGGCATGCAGCTGTTTCCCAGGGCCAGCTGTCCCTCCCATCGAGGAGCCCGCACAAACCAGCGAGGGGATTAATCACTGCTGCCGGCGGTGGATACCCTGGATAATACCCTTACCTAAAAAAAAAGTTTCATCATGTTCAACCAAAAAATAAGTTTATAGACACAAATAAAATTGTAAAGATTCTTTCCGTGGACTCAGTCTACAATTCTTTTCACTATAGATGAGATCTTATATTTAGAATCGGATGGAATATTATGATTTAAGTTCTGTGGTTCAATAAAATGGATGTTATTAAAATTATCATTCTTACTTAATCTACCAATTTTTTTTGGTTGTTTGGTTCAATCAATCGTACAAGTTTTTTAGATTCATATATACGTGTTGGAGAGTTAATCGATCTCCTAAAAAGTATACTTATGTTACTTCTTGAGAAGTTCATGCAACATTTACTTACTTAATTGGTCCCATGTATAAGTTATATTTGGGGAAAAATTACATCATCTCATGCACATTTACTATTTTTCATCAATTTTAATCAAAACTTTGATTATCAACATTTATTGTTCAAAATGGATTATCAATATAACATACTCCTAATCTTATAATTCTTTTTTGTACGTCTCTTCCATTCTTGAATACACACTCTCCAATGGGCATGGAAATAGGTTAGATCAGGCTAGGCTTTAATTAAATAGGCCTAAGCGTGAACTTAAACATGAGTCTGAGCATGAATGTAGACATTTTTTTAGGTTCAGGCTTAACCTTCAAAAGGTCTGGTAAGACCTGAAATCTTTTTAGAGACCTACATATAATGTAGGCCTCTAAAAAGATCTCAAAGTAAAATAAAAGTCAAAATATTAACATTCTTGACGGTCGATTATAAACAACAGGTGTTGGATTTATGATCAGATTAATTATATCACACACTTAATTAACGTGGCCTTTATCACACATGAAAAGACATACATGGCTTTTATCACACATGAAAAGACACATGTATGGTCTATATATTATATTGGTAGGCGTACGTGTGAATTAAAGGAAGAGCGACAGAATCAATCAGGTTTTTAAAAATATGCTACGATGCACGGGTAGCTAGCTAGGGAGTAGGGTCTGTATTAAAAAGTTATAATATTATAAAATGCGAACTGTATTGTTTAAACAACTTTTCGTTTATTATTATATGCTACAAACTACATCTAACATTTAGAAGTGAAGGTCTTTTTATTATTATTCTTGCTGTTGGTACCGCCACCGCTGCCGCTGAGCCGCAAAGTCCATGAATCTCGACAACATTTTCTTCCACTGAAATATCATCTCCTTGATTCCTTCCCTTATTTTAAAAGTGCTCTGAAACTGAAAAACTCTTGAAAAGTACTGAGAAAGAATCCACACACACACACACACACACAAAATATTATACGAAAGAAAAGCTCAACTCACAGACTAGCACTGAGATGCTCTAAAGTATGCTCCAGAACCAAAGGGAAAAATGGCGTCTTTTTAAAAAGAGAAATATCAACACTTCATGTTTATATATAACAGTGTATTTTTAAGAGAAACATCAACACATCATAAATATTCACATCCGTCTGAATGTTTTAAGCGCTTCAAATTAAATCCCTTTTTGAACCTTTAGATTATTATTACGTTAATGGTGGAGATTACAGCTGCAGAGAGGCTGCAACAGGCCAGGGTTGACTTGCTTTTCGTGGGTTTAATTAATTAGTTCATAATCATGGCCATCCTATAATGTTTATACCATATATGCAAGATCTATAAACATAACCCCTTAATTTTTTTTCTTTTTTAAGAAAAAAGGATCTTACACTTTAAAGCGGTCACTGTTAGATTTGTATCAGCACTAGATCAGATATAAAAAAGTTATATATATATATATTATGTAAGTGTTTTAGTGAAATCTAACTGCAACAGATATTTTCATGTTTAACAATGATTAATCTTGTAGAATCTACGTACTAAGAATTCCTCTTAATTGCGCCGAGTTGATAACGATATTATTATCTCTTTTTAAGTTCATCTAACAAGAGTTCAATTTCATGGTTTTTTCCAAACTTCGCTAACCAACGGAAAGTCCTGAAAGAGACATATATACAGTTTAAATATTCAGAAATAATTATAATAGGTGGGTGTGTGCGTGTGTGTGTAGAGAGAGAGAGAGAGAGAGGAAGAAGCTAAAAAGGAATAATTGTGACAACCTCACCATCAATTTACATAAAGATTAACGAAAACAGATCAGTGTCCAGCAGAAGTAATAATACAAGAAAACCACCACACACATTTGATACATTCCAAAAGCACATCCCAACATATCATTCAAAAACTAAAGCTCTCTTTCATCAGCAGCAATACTGGACATAAAAGGATACAGTCACACACACACACACACACACTTCAATCCCAAAATGTTGAACTAGCGAACTCTTCCCTAGCTAAGTAGCATAGTCAAGTGATTCATGCCCTAGCACCAGGTGGTCCGTCATGTCCCACTCCAGGGCTATGACCTGGAGTTGTAGGACGAAAAGCATCCCCCTCATTAATCTTATATGTGTTTGTGGTATAAGAAACATACGAAGAATCAGGAGCTTTCGGGATTTTTAAAGAATAGCTAGGGACAGCCATATCTGGAGGGTGGATGTTTAGTTTCCTTGATCCTGCGACTGAACCCAAGTTCAGTTGCAGAAGAAGAAGGAAGAGAAGAGAGGTTAAGACGATTGTTCTCTCAGCCATATGTATATCACTTAGAGGAAAAAAGAAACAGACGATGGCTAGATCAAAACCTATCTAGCTGATAATTCACTGAAATGTGTGATATCTTCTTCGCTTGAGGCTGCTATATATTCAAACATGGCTGCTAAGGTCCCACGTGCAGTCATATTCCACTGCGCCTACAACATGCACATAAAATAAGGTTTAGGTTCAAATGGAGATGTCTCTCTGATCTCTTAGATGTTAATGAAAACACAGAAAGAGAGAGGTAGCCGTTGGCATATTTTCCAAATAGGGAAAGTCCAGCATTTCTTGACTCTGCTAAAAGTTTCTCACAACCATTCAATATTCAAAAGCAAAAAACTAATTTTTTCAAAAAAGGAAAAATCAATGTTTGATGGTCTTGATTTGACAACACTAAGAATAACAGTAGAATATTTTTCATTACTTTACAGTAGTTCCCGTTGGGCTATAATAAAAAAAGGAGATCGAAATATGCAATGCATGATGCATTACAATGTTTTATAAAAACAAAATGCTTCTTCCACTAACTTATCTATGGATTTTCTGATACGCACCTCTTCCCCACATCCTGTTTTTGGTTATAATCTTTCTATAAAATGAGTATGGAATAAGAAACGATGGAAGCTTGTTGCGCATTAACTATTCTCCATTTTCGCTTGTCTTGTAGCGCAATACCACTCAATTTTTGGTGCAAGTTAGGAACACTTGCTCAATATAGAGAAGATCAGAATGAAGTACACCTATTTTAGTAAAACCTTGATGTTCAAGTAAAATAAAGTGAAGAAATTATTCCATATTGTTTTTCAGATACAGGTGGCTACTTAATTGCCAGTGACAAGCTACATATGCTAAACTCCTAGCAAATCATCCCATACATTGCTTTTCTGATACTACTGTTTCATACTAGTTAGCAAAACCTTTGCTTTTCAGTTTTCTCATTGAGTCATATTTGAGTCCAATTATATGGTTCTCCTAAAAATGTTTTCTGTATTCACATGAATTTGAACTTAAAACCTTGTATTTAAGCGATAAGTCCTTTTCATTGTGATCAATGCAGTTTACTTTCTCTTTTCTTTTCTAAAAATTAGGTTATTTCTGTGCTTTGTTCTTGTGACTAATATAGTAAAACTTAATCATTCCAATGTAAGAACACAAATGTTCAATTTATTCAAATGTAGTTAAATTTTAACCAGTCAAGCTCTCCCCAGCACAACTTTGATTGCCATAGAGAACTGGCCTCCAATATATATAATACTGTGGGTCCAATTATCATTCTTAATCTTTGAAAGAGAGAACGAGATTCCCAGGTAAAGGCTCATCAAACACTAAATTGCTGTAATTTCATGCACTCTTGTCTGCTATATTTTTTTAAATGACGATCAAGCTAACCTTTTCTAATATAATATATATATGTGCGCGCGATGTAAAATAATTGCCCGGCACTTTTGTCTGCTATGGGTACGATGATGTATCCTAGCCTCTAAGGCCTACCCACGTGATTCAGGGGGGAACTACTGTTTTAAAACTAGGATCTAGTGGTAGATAAACATCCATCAACCCACGTGTCTAAAACTATTCTTCACAAGGCATCAGATCCTTCAAAATATATAATAATGTTATTTAATTTGCTAATATTTATTTTATCTTGATGGCTTTAACTTACGGTAATTTAGTTGACATTTGGGTCAGTTTCCGGCAAATAAGGTGGGCACAAAGCGTGAAAACTAGAAACCTACCTCTCGCTACGGACTATATATCACTCTGAATATACATATGTTGTCACTATCACAGCCACTATATATAACATACTGGGGTTACAAAAAAAATCATATCTATTCTCGTTGATTTGGAATAAACATATGGTCATCTAATGATCGAAGGGTCAACTTGCATTTATGGTAATAACTTATTACTCTCTCCATTCCTTATTATAAATCATATATAAGTACGATCCAAACAAGAATTTATGCTTTTCAAGTTCTTGGCCCGAATTTTTCCTTATGGAACTCATGTTCTTTGCTGGGGTTTGCAGTTTTGACCTAAATGGAGTGAATCTAATTAAGCTTCTATAACTACGAAGGTAGTTGATCCTATCATGATTATCTCATCCTTTGTTCTTGGACTTTCGGAGTTCTGAATAGGTATGAGTTAGGGTTTGTTGGATTTTGAATTTGAAAGA
The DNA here is from genome assembly GCA_025593235.1 of Vachellia pachyceras. Taxonomy (NCBI): domain Eukaryota; kingdom Viridiplantae; phylum Streptophyta; class Magnoliopsida; order Fabales; family Fabaceae; genus Vachellia; species Vachellia pachyceras. Next base: position 6,062 of record JANTPZ010095618.1, on the reverse strand, counting down.
AATTTTCACCGATTACAAAATGAGTAAGAATGGTTCGATTGAAGCTATTTTAGCGTTTAATCAGTTCAGTTAGACCCTAGTATATGATTTTGAGGATTTAAAGATAGGGTTTGAAGGATAGATGAAGTTTGGTGTGAGATATGATGATTCACTATTTGAAATTTCATTATACACACACATGTAAATGTTAGAGCTTATGCTGATAAGAAAGGACGATGATTATTTAATGAAATCTTCTATCACTACTGCATATTGTAGAAATCATCAGTGAAGTGGCTTATAAGCTATACCTTATGATGTGGTCCACATAAAATATGTTAAGATAATTAAGAAGTGTATAAGTACGTGTATATCTAGTGAACATGAGATTTTTGTACTTTTCTACTACATAATACAGGATATTTCTAAAAGAATGGCTTGGTCAAAAATATAAGTTACTTACCAGATAATTAATGCTTATTTTCTTAATTTTACCCTGGGATTAATACCCATTTCCAGTTTTGCAGTGAATCTCTCCCCCTCCCCCTTGTTATAAATGTCATTTTTTTGGTGGAATGAATCTCTTGAATTAATTTTACACTTTTATCATCATAACACCCATTTTATTCAAACACATTTTTAATAAATTGTGAAAGTGGATTTTTTTTCATATGGACTATATGCAAGGAGTTAACTATCATTTTTTATTTTATGTAAATTGGTTAAATTGCTATATATTGTGAACCGATGTTATGGAGTTGTATTATTGTACTGGATTGCTTGTGAATTTGATGTATGTGATGAATGATGAAATTCTTAATATACCATAGTGTTGCCACCATTAAGAATCTCGAGTTTATAACTCAGTAAGAGCTCTGGGTTTGCATTCACCGATTTTATTATATATATATATATATTACATATATTGTATGCTTTCATATATATGTTTGTGTAGATTAATTATTCGTTACCGAGAGCTTATTTTACTTCCATGATTTAAATGTTTTCATGTGAAGGTTCTGGTGGCCTTATGGTTAAACAGGTTCCTGATCGAATCTTAGGCTATCTCTGCTTTAGCCTGCAATGTCTGATTTAAATTTTCATATGTTGGGTGGATGCATATTGCATATATATATATATATATATAATTTGGTTTTCTGGCCTAAAACAAAAAATAGTACAGAAGGAAAGGAAATTAGGATATGTCATGTAAAAAAAGCATGGTTTTAAGTCAACTTGAATATTTGCATCACATCAGTCACTACTAATTCTTGAGCTGTTAAACAAAGAAGTCCACTTGTGTATTTAAATATTTTCAATTTCAATACGGGTGAAAACATGACATGCCAAAAAAATTATTAAAACTAGAAATGAATGAAAGAAAGTCGGTGTTAATGTTATATATCCACTAGTTAAGTATATATGTAGTTGGTGAAGTGACAGGAAAAAAAAAGAATTCTCAAATCATTTTTGAAAAAAATAAATGATAACAAGTTATTATGGCATGCGAGAATTGATAAAAAAACAATAATGAAACAGCTTTAAAAAGAATCAATCATGCACAACAGGCTAGTGGTATTGATTTCAATTTATCACAGAAGTACGAACATCAAGTTGCAAACATTTCATATAATGAAACCTTGGACTATATACCTAGGAATTAAAGAAAAAGTACCTTGTGTTTTGTGTTTTCTAGAAATGAAATTCAAATATGGACACGCTTATGCATAAAATGAGCAGTTAATTAATTAACCAAAAAAACCTTATCATTTAAAAAGAAAATAAAAGTTCGACGATCGAGAAGGTGGTGAGAAGAGCACCAAGCTTATTTTAATCTGTAAAACAAGCATGTAGGTACGAGAATACCTTTGACTATAGATATTTTCTGTTAGTGACAGAAGATTGTGGTTAGCTAGTGGTGTGGCGGCAGCCCACAGGCATCACACAAACAAACAACAAACCTAGACATGTTCATGTGATGTCTTCACACTAAACTTTATGAAACCCTAACCCCACAAGTGGAGGTGTTTTCAATTTGAGTTATATATTTGTCTTCACATTTGCCCTTCTCTTGCCCGTTGATTTCCTCTCACCACCTTCCTTCTGTTTGACACGTTCTACCATGCATGTATTCTTCCCTCGCAGATGTCTGATATAGTCCCAAAACTCAATACGTTTTCTCAGTTCATCGAGATACACATTGGTTTCGTCCAGCTCTGTCTCAAAATTTGTGTTTGTGAACTCCGTTGGGAGAAATAAGTTCCATTGGTAGAAAGGAGTTTACGAATTTTTAGATGGTTTTGCGGATTTAAAGATGATTTTTATAAATTTCAAGATGGTTTTTACGGATTTTGAGATGGTTTTGTCTCGACTTGCATGCACCGTTGGGGGAAAGAAGATCCCCCAATTCGTCTAGTTCCATCGAGACCCTATAGTTTATTTGGTTATATCCCATATTCATACCACTGTCTATTTCTTCCAACTGATTTGTTTACTAAATATATTAGTACATAAACTCAAATTGTTTCTAAAAGATCTTGGGTTTATGGGGATATTGAAATTAAATTGTTGATTTGATTTGGTTATAATTTAATTTGATATTAATATTATTTGATTAGATTATATTATTTTTTATTATATCATAGGGCTATCTATTAGTTTATAATTTGCATATATAAAGGCTTCTTTCTACTCTTAATTGTTAAGCTGGTATACCCAATTATATATGTGTCAACAATAGAGATTTATTATTAGGTCGTCTTCTTCTTTTTGGGTAATTATTAGGTCTTCTTTATATTGGACTTCAGAGGAAAAAGTATATAAAGGATATCATTGACACTACAAATTGACTTATGATTTATGAACCTCAAAATATCATATTCATTAATTCAATTCTTTCATAATGCGTAACTAATAAATATTTTTATATTTTAAACTCGCATTTGATGAAATGCAGTGGGCTGCTATAAAGGAAGGATATATATAAATTAAAAGGAAAATAAAATTTAGGTACCTTCTAAGAAAAATCATTGTCATTTTGATATCTTAAACATACATATGTATATATTATAACTATCATATTGGGTTCATTTGGGAATGCGGAAGAGAAGTACTTTTACGCAAGTCGATATAAATATGTGGAGGAGATTATCTCATTTTACAGAGAAACACTGTTGAACGTGCTTTTAAAGAGTAAATAAGCTTTTCCAAACAAGTACGTCAACTTTTATTTTTATATTACAACTAATCCTTTAAAATGAGTATTAAAGTGTCAAAATTGCTTTAAAATAATCCTAATTGTCACTCTCCCAAGAATAAATAATGTACTAAACTACACCCTCCTATATGTGATTATATTTCAGTGCTAACATTCTAAGCTATTTAGTGGAAGCTTTGTCTACTTGTCATGATGAATCACCTTATGTCTCATAATTATTGTTAATGATGAGATGGGACTGTATAGAGCATTACCTAAGGTTGCATTAATATTGCATACATTATGGACATGAAATAATATTGCAAGTTGTTTGAGAAATATATATAATAAGCTTCATAATATATAAAATGGTATTAACATTCATATCTTGTAATTTTATCTCATTTTTAATTTGGTTTTGTTAATTTTTCCCTTTTTATTGGATTCTTGTAATTTTATTAATTAATTATAGATATTGCTCCATGTACTAATAATTTGTTCATTTATAAGAGAAAGTATGTTAGCTTTTGATTATATGATTCTCACTCAATATATACTTAAATTAATTTTGACAAATGAATTTAAATAAATTCAAAATTAATTAGATTAAAAATTATATATAAATGGAAGGAGATAGCTATGGGCACAATAAGTTTGAAATTTTTATATTGTTAATAAATAAATTCTCTACTATCATTTTATTTCTTAAATAATCACTTTTTTATTTTGTGTTTTGTGACAGTTTAGATAACAATATCGGTAGATGTCCATGATTGAAAAATTGTGAGAATATGTATAATTTAAAGTGGCTTAGATAGTTTTTGAGAAGAAGTTAAATAAATTGATAAATTAATTATTTTTAAACTAATTTGAATAACTTATAAATTGATATATAACATAATGATACATGTAAGTATTTTAAAATATGTATAATTTAAAATAGTTTAGGTAGTCTTCTTAATCGTTTCACAAAAAGCTAATTAGGATTTGTTAATAATGCAAGAAAGGAAATCCAAATTGAGCGATCACACCTAGCGTTACGAGCAACCGCGTTGGGACTACCAGATAGATATGTGCATTAATTCCCTTAGGCCCAAACCCAAACATCCCAAGTTTGAACCAATTGATTATTTATAAGTTATGTTTATTTGATTGACACAAAAAATAGTTAAAATTAAAATTTTAAATTATCTCATCCATCTTTCAAAATTTTTTAATTAAATATAATAAATTCTAACCCAATTAAGCAACCTTTTAAGCAATTAATTATCTGTCTCTTTCAACCTTTCTCCCGGCTGCAATTAATCAACAAGATACATAACAAAAGACGCTATTACAAATATATTAATTATTTCAAGTATTTTGTAAAATAACTTATAAATATAAGACTTGTAAATAAAAGAAGGTAGTATTTAGTACAAATTTTGTCTCACATGTGTCAAAAAGGAATATATATATATATATAATACTATATTCATTTTTGGGTGAAAAACTAAATTTTTACAGGCGTTACCCTTAGATCATTAAAGTTCAAACTACTTAATCAGTGAAGTGATTCCACCCACTTCCTCCCATGATGATTTTAAGCGATCGGTTATTTCTGTTTCTCCAAATTAATCAAGAAATTTCAGATATGGAAGAAGACCCAATAGCAAAAGTCACAGTTTTTGGGCTAGGTACAGTACAGATATCCTCTGACGGGAAACAATCATCTTCAAAGTAATGTCAGATATTGGGAACACGGTGGGATAAGTAACTTATTTACATAAGGACTTATAGAGAAGTAATATTGGAAATAAGTCAGATTGTAAAAGTTATTTGTGTTTGGGAAAGCAGTGGAAGAAGTGACTTATTTGTAAAAGTTCAGGATTTCAGCTTGTTGGCAGAAGCAACTTATTCCCACAAGCTTTCCCAAACAGACCAAAAATGTGAACAGTAACTTTTAAAGACTTTTGGCACTGTGCAACCCATTTATGGGGGTTGAAAAGCGTTTCCAAACATGCCCATTAATTATAAGAAACAAGCCCATTGTGCTAAATCAACTCCCATTGGCAAGCCAAAAAGAGTTATTTTAACTTTAAAATAACTTTTGGACCAAAAAAATCAATTGCCCCAAAGTCATACCAAACATTGGATCTGTTTAGATTAATGATAGCAGCTACTCTTTCAATATAATTTATGGTCTATAAAGTAAATATGATAAATGAGTTTTATCTTAATTTACATAAAGATGCTTTTACAATGCTAATGCAAACAAGGCCACTTTCCTTAGACCTAAAGTGCTTTCGAGGCTTGCAAGCCAGTCTGGCATGGTTCTCATACGCCTTCCAGCCAAGCCCTCTATCAATTTAATAGTGGTAGCCACATTCCATTACCAACGCCATCACATAATACAGTGCTGAGTGGGATCCAAATTTCATCACCCATCACTTTAATTTTTAATATAAAACTACAAAACACGAGCAATAAGAAACAAAGAATGAAACATATACAAACATACACATACACATACATGATACATATACATATATATTCATTTGTGTCATGTTATCATTACACATCTTCATATATGCAACTCAGTAATGCGTACAGTAATCTATCTTCCTTTCCTTTTTATCCAGAGGTTGATGTTGTAATGGATTAGAGGGGGGCATCATTTATCATCACTCAGCTTAGACAGTAGAAAGAGGCAGCCAGAGGAAAGCAAGACGGAAGCACAGAAGCAGAGAAGATCCACAGGAGTGTGTATAACAGCCTTCTTGCTCTTGTCAAACAGCCCTATCAGAAGCAGCATCACTATCACATGCCCCAGCTTCGTTTTCAGTTCGTTCACCGTTTTTATATTCAGCCATTTTGGTCGTTCCTGAAAAAAGAGATAACCACACAA
>JANTPZ010095617.1:0-19503 GCA_025593235.1 Vachellia pachyceras | reverse complement strand
TTTGACTTACATTATAATTGATCGTGCTGTCTTCATTCATCTTAGCACCCCCTATTTTCTCTTGGACATATATATGCCTTCCAATGATGAAGAAAATCATAATCCCTCAAGTTGTGGTTCATATTTCTTAGCTTCTATTGTTTATATCCCACTCTAATCCAAAAACTTCACTTTTATCCTAATAAATGTTGTAAAAAATAAAAAAAGTAAAAAAAATCTGATCGGGTTGAACCCAACCCGGAGTCAATAGTTCAACCGGACCGGACCAGTGGCCGGTTCGCCGGTTTCCGATCCGAACCGGTCGATCCGGTCCGGTTTTCATTACCATAGTTTAACGCCTAGTGAGGGGCTACTAACAATTAAAAAAATAAAAAAATATAGGTTCAAAAAATTGGATTCATGTCGCAAATCCATTGGCTAAAAATGGCTAATGGAGGGGGAATGAAAAGACAGTAGTGGATCTATAAATGGAAAGTAAAACACAATAATTTAATTATTGGCGACAAATTCAAAAAAATATCAAATCCTTCCGTTATGCCCAGACATATTGTACGGCTCCCTTATTCACCACCATTATTGGGAATTAATTAAAAATAATATCTGCCAGGAATGTTGTGCTTAAAAAGAAGTATAAATATAATTTATTCTTAACATAAAAATACTTTATTAATAAGGGATAATTTTATTTAAGGAAAAGAAAGTGCAGCGTCTTTATTATTATTATAATTACTACTCCTGCTACCAATAGTTATTTGTTGATTTTATATTTGTGAAATCAATGATACTTTATATATATATATATATATAAATAAGGAATATTTACCATCTAATCCTAAATAGGAAAATTAATAAATAAAAAATTTTAAAGGTTTAGAAAATTACTATAAGGTCCCAAAATTAGTTGCTGAATTTGTTAATTATGGCTGGTAAGGTTGTTAATGACAACCTCAACAGCTACTCTTAATACTTTATGGTAACTTTATGAATTTTTATGATCTTTTATTCATTGATTCTCCTGTTTAGAATGTGATTGTAAATTTTCATATAAATAAATAAATAATAAAGTCACTTTACTGAACCCAATGAAATTGAAGTTGGGTTCCCCAAGTTGGAGTTGTGTCCAGAGTCTTGGCCTCATCCAACCACTGCTCTCTTACTTGACTTTTCCAAATGGCCTCCACGTGCATCCCCACCCAAATTTGCCTGTTGATGTTGCATGCTTGTTTGATTAACGTATTTAGACAATTAAAATTCATTTCTACATTTATCGAGATAAAATTTCTCTCACATATTTACCTTGAAATCTGTATCTGTTCTTTCAACAGACTATCCAAACAAACCCTATGTCTTTCTTGATTTAAACGGATCTGGGTTAATATTTAACGGTATATTATGTTGTAATTTTAATTTTCGTTAAGAGATGTAATTATATTTAACATTTGATATTGCATTGAACATGATCAACTCTAACTATAATTATATCGGTTGTTGGAAATCAAAGGTCTTTATTATTCACCATTCCTCTTTTTTATTTTTTTTAATTTCCCCGTGGATTCTTTGGCTGGGAATAATAAAGGGAACTTTTCCGTGTTTTGATGAGCAACTTTTAACTAATCTCGTTAGTGCTACTAAAAATCAATCACTCCCACCAATAAGAACTTCATAACACAGTGTCATGAAGGTTTTTCTTTTGGGGTTACCTGTTTAATCTCACTTTTAAATTTTAATTATTAACTAATTTATACTAATTAGAAATAACTAACTTATTTCCTTTTTTATTCTATTAATTAGTTAATGTGATCTAATATTTATGATAAGAGAGAGTTAACCATTAACGTTGTTTTGGTTTCTTTTTTTGCACATAATAATTATCATAAATTAAACAAAAAATTCCCTCCATTCCTTAATATAAGTCACATGAAGATAAATTAGTGTTTGTTTATCCATTTTGCTCTTGTAACTAATACTTAAATGCCATTTCTCATATTTTTCCTCTTTCATTTACAACATCGCTTATTATTGATAAAGTGATTTTTTTTTCAAATTAAGACATTCATAAAATTAACTATTATTTCTTGATAAATTGGTTGAATTGACTTATATCATGCCTGTTTGATTTAGCGTTTACAGGGCCCAAATGCACATTTATAGTGCTTTTCCGTAAAATGAGATAATCTTCTTCACATATTTGTTTAAACTTGCGTAAAAGTATTTCTTTATCGCGTTCCGAAATGGGCTCATTGTAGACTGAAAGAGGCACACAAGCTCTCTATCCACTCATTGCAAATAAACAATGGAGGCATTTTTTGAAATAAAACAGTTAATGCTCTACACAATCTTGTAAATAGATTTATACCTACGGTATAAGTCACTCCCGAATAATTCCAGAAAATAAAAGTGAACTCATCAAATATGTCTTTAATTTATTTTTTTCCAACTCTATCTATGTTGATTAAGATCTCAATGAGAGAGAATGGTATAACAAATCGCATTTAGTGCTTGTTTGGGAATCTCGTTCCTCAAATGCTGCACGTAAACCAAGATAAAATCATATCAAAATCCGTAAAAACCATTTCGAAATCCCTAAAAACCATATTGCAATCTGTAAAACCATATAGAAATCTGTAAATGGAACTCCTTTATCCTTTCTCCCAACGGAACTTCCAAACACACACTTAATCCAGGTAAAATTACTGAATAATAAACACTCTACTCAATAACTCATGTTATGGATTACAGTAACCTACGATAAGGTGGATTATTGGATTGAGTAAAAAACTCTTTTATAGAAGGGAACTCATGGGATCGACGAGCTTAGTTGTGAGAGGACACAGTGTCTCTGTTGGCAAGAGCATATGCTTAGGAGCTTTATGAACAAAGCATTAAAAAAGTTCAGAGAAGAGAAGGATGTCTAACGAATGTGTGAAGAGGAATAAGAGAGGACACTTCTTCACCACAGAAAGAGAGGCATTTAACTTAAAAAGGTGAAACTGAAATGAAGGAAACGAATGTTTTCACATGGCTTTTCATGTTCAAATCGACCCTTACAAACAAGGAGTATAAAGAATTATTAGAAGGAACATCGAATATAGATTCATACATAAATGTTAAGTCTTCCTTTGAGAGAGTAATGTTGCATCAAAAGTTTTTTTTTTTCCAAAAGCAATGCTGTCGGGAAGTTTAAAAATAAATAGTTTTCTTAAATAAGAACAACTTGTATGTGTTTTGTTTTTTTTATTAAATTGTCGTTCAAAAACATGAATTCTTTTATAACTAGAAAACAAAAATAAGTTTTAACTGTTTTTCCTCTTGCATTCATTAGTTTTTGTTTGGGAAATCTGGAAACCCTTTGTGTGTTTGAAAATCTGTTGGGAGAAAAGAATTCACAGCTTTCAAGAAGAATTTACGGAATTCAGAAAGAATTTATAGATTTCGAAATGGTTTTTCTAGATTTTGAGACGGTTTTATTTCGACTTATATGTACCGTTAAGGAAACGTTATTCCCAAATAAGGATTTTGTTTTCCACTCAATGCCCTTTTCTACCCGTTTAAGGATTTGAGTTCTCATCAAAGCTTCACCTTCCTGCTTCGTATATTTGTTTTCAGATCTAATTATTTTTAAGAAAAATCCTCCAAAAAGATTTTTTAATATTTTTAAAAAACAGTTTTATAAAAAAAAATTCAACATTCTTTCTCTTTGTTTACGCCTTCCATTTTCAATCCCTTTTTCCATAGGTCCATTTCCTCTCGACCAAATGTAACTATCCACTTGAAGCTTATGCATAAAAGGTTGTGATATGAATTGCACAAAACAATTCTTCCTCTAAAATGACAACTCAAATTTGCCAAGTGCCAAACATCTTTTTTGGCTTTGGGTTCGATAAAATTTCACTTGGCAAAACGACATTACTTTAATTTACAGGGCAAAAAAAAAAAAGTGGAAATGCAATGTTGATGAGAGACAGAGCAAATATATCTACAGTGATTGAGATAAATAAATAAAATTTGATTTTTCTAAAATAATATCGATAATTCCAATATTGTAAAAAAATTATGTTATAAGACAATTTTCGAAACAAAAGAAAACAGAAACAAATAGGTTGCAGGTTACTGATAATATAAGAGAGGTTTTGAAATCTAATTCTGTTGTTGGAAGCAATTTAATCATTATTAGGTGTTCATTGTGATTTTATGCTCAGAATGTGAAGTGTAAGGAACTAAAGAATGTGAAAAGAGAGCTTGAGTTGAACACGAATTCTCCAATGATTATGATTCATCCAAACACTCCCTTATACTTCTCACCTAAAACAGTAGGAGACTGACAAGTGTAAGCCTTGGACCACTAGGGTGAAATCCTCACATCATTTAATTCGCCTGGTTTATTTAAAAATCCGTTTAAAAATAATTTTTACATAGTTTGAGGTAAAATTTAGGTTTTAGATAATAAATTTTAGGAGAATGGCTTTTACGGATTCTGAAGTAAAATTTAGGTTTTGAAAAGTGATTGTGTTTGAGAAGTTATTAATTTTTATGGAATTAAGATAAAAAGTAAGTAAGAAAGAGGAAATAGAAATAAACAATAAGGAAAAAAAATTTATTATAAGGAATGATGTAATTTGAGAAGAAAATAACCTTTTGAAAACATAAATTTTAAAAAAAAGTTAATATCTAGATAAAATCTAGATTTTATTACAAAAACTAGAGTTGGGAAAGAACTCCCAAACAAGCCCTTAAAATAATAAAGCTGCTTAAAGAAATTGGTGTGTCGTATATATTTACAAGGGAAAATAACCAAAAAGAAAATTGAAAAATGTAAACTCACAAAGTTGTGAACTGATTATTACAAATGATTAATACCTTATTTAACACGGTAAAATAATAGATAGAAGATTTTGTAATTTTCAGATTTTTATGTCGTTTTCACGATCTAATAATCGCTGAACATCAAGATTTGACTAAAGTCTCACGTGTAGCAGTGACTGATTCCAATAAATTTACCTTTTGGGTTTTTTTTTTTGGCGATTATCAGTTACGAATTGCGTTTGGACACGATTTGCGGTAATTCCCTGTGAAGAAAAGGAATAAGAGAGTGGAAGATCACTGTTTTTGCTCTCTCCGCTTTTCATGCTTCAGCCTCCGATCACTTTCTCTGGTTCTTCGATCTCAATTAGTTGTGGGAAACGGCTTCCAATTCACCTTCCCTTTAATTCTCTCTCCATCCCCACCATGACGCCATCTGGATTCTGTGAGGATAACTTCACTGGTCCTACCTTTCAGCTCAGAAATTGAACTAGTGTGTAACAGATATGTATTAGTATTTGCAGCATCTGCTTCCGGCTTTAGCTATTTGAGCGCTTATTTTGCAGATTCTCTCTTTCTGTTTCCTGGAAATCAGGAGAATTCCTAGTGTGACCTTCCGTACTTGACTCCGACACACTTCTATTCTCTCGCTGCATTTGAATCGGAATCGTAGCGGCCTCAGGTATCTAAATCAGTTCAATAAATATGAATAAGAATGCGTTATCTTCTCGACGCGATACTTTCCCTGCCGGTCTTCGAGTTCTCGTAGTCGACGACGATTTGACGTGGCTCAGGATTCTTGAGAAGATGCTGAAGAAGTGCTCTTACGAAGGTCCATTAACACTTTCCCTTTTCCTTCCTTACATCACTTCTCTTCGTTTCATTTACTGTAAACATGTCTCTGCTCAGTTTGAATTTTATCTTTATGTTTATGTCTTCTCCTTCATAGTGAGTGAGGTATTTCCGTATTTGTTTGAACAAGTCTGCTTCGATTTTGATTCCACGCGGTTTTGCTGGGTTTTGTGTATGTTGGTTAACTTGAGTTTTACTTGTTAGACTCATGGTTTCTTAGTAAGCTAAGATTTTCTTTCAAGATAAAGAAATCGAACTGCTCCTGGGGTTGCGACAAATTCTGCGATTAGGGTTCTGTCTCCGTAAGTTCATGTAATGAGGCATCAAAAGAGATGACTGAGTTTATTAATTATATCGTGCGACATTAATTATTAAGAATTTGGTATTTGGGGCAATTCGCATGGGAAGGTATAAGATGGCGATGGGGAAAAAATAAAAAAATAAAAAATGTTGTTTGATCGGTTGGTGATGGAAAAACCGATGGATCCCATCTCTTCTATTTTGTGGCATGGGTTTGTTCCAAATTATACGGCAGAGTCATTTCTGAAGACGAAAAGAGGGGGGAAAACATTTTTATATTTAATAAAATAAGAAATTTTTGAGTCATTTAAATTAATATTAAAAATACCTTGCCGTAAATTTATAACTATTTTTAACTTGTAATTGTTTGTTATGTCAATTAACAATTTTTTAATATATATATGCAAATTTTTAATATTTTTTCCTTAGATGATTTGATCATTGGTCACAATTTATTTTTATTTTGTACAATTTTTATTTTACCAAAGATGCTTGTTGGACATAACTCCGCCGCGTCTTTTGTTTAAATATATGCCCTTAGTCTCATTTCTTTTTGACGATAAATACATGCCTTTAATCAATTGTAGGCATTATCCCTTTCATTGTTGAATATTGATTGAGATTGGAGTTCGATTATTTTGTTTATTTTCTTTTCGTTAGACACTTGATTGTTTCGTATGCTCCGTTTTGATGCTGCCAGCTTCTTATTTCTTTAGGACATTAACATTTTTCTATAATGGTTTTCAGTGACCACATGTTGTTTAGCAAGAGAGGCTCTAAATTTGCTTCGTGAAAGGAAAGATGGATACGACATTGTGATCAGTGATGTAAATATGCCGGACATGGATGGTTTTAAACTCCTCGAGCATGTCGGACTTGAGATGGATCTTCCTGTGATCAGTCAGTTCCCTTTCAATGTCAACATATTCAATTTCCTCTTTAAATCTAAGTTTCAATGTTCATGCTCTTTCTTCGGTCAAAAAAAGTTCATGCTCTTTCAAAATATGTGATGTTGTGCAGTGATGTCTGTGGATGGAGAAACAAGGAGGGTGATGAAGGGCGTTCAGCATGGAGCATGTGATTACCTCCTCAAGCCCATAAGGATGAAAGAACTGCGAAATATATGGCAACATGTGTTCAGAAAAAGGATGCGCGAGGCAAGAGAATTTGGAACTCTCAAGGGTTGTGAGGGCTTTCGATTAATGAGAAATGGAGCAGATCAATTTGATGAAGGGAACTTATTTGCTATAGAAGACATGACGTCAACGAAGAAAAGGAAAAACCCAGCTAGCAAACGCGATAACAAGGAATTTGGAGATCAATCTTCCACAAAGAAAGCCAGAGTAGTTTGGTCTATCGATCTTCATCAGAAATTTGTCAAGGCCGTGAATCAACTTGGCTTTGATAGTAAGTTTTTAATGAATTTCCCATATAATTCGTGAATACTACTGATCAGGGGGGAGTTCTAATTTGAACCCTTAATCAGCGACTTATCTTTTTCCTTAGTGTATTCGTCATGTTTCTTGTTTCGCAGAAGTTGGTCCCAAGAAAATACTTGATTTAATGAATGTTCCATGGTTGACTCGGGATAATGTTGCTAGCCACTTGCAGGTAAAATTTGGGTTTTCTAGTGTAGTTTCAATGATATTATTTAGAGACTGTAGAGAAAGAAACTTGTCTCACATTTTGACCCAGAAATATCTGGATTCCATTATATTTCTAATCATGCATGTGACAATGTCTAGGAAAATGTAATGTAGAGGTTTCCATATGATCCTGACGGATGCAACAACTCCACTACTGACAATTATTAATGTTTTACAGAAGCTTCACTACTAAAAAATGTGATCCTTTTTTCACCTAGAAAAAGTCGAACCTCTATAAACTAAGTCAAGAAAAAGAAACAGGAAAAGAAAAAAATTTGTACCAAATAATGAAAGAAACTCATGGAATCTAATTGAGGGGGAAAACGTTTTGCAGAAATACCGGCTCTATTTAAGTAGGTTGCAGAAGGCTCGAGATCAAAATTCTTCCCCAAGTGGGATTCAGCATTCCGATTTAGTTTCAAAAGATCCTGCGGGAAGTTTCTCTTTTCAGAACCCAATAAACAGTCAGCCAAATGATGTTTCAATTGACAGCCATAAATATTCAGATGGAACGTTACAACTTCAGAATATGGATGCAACAAGTCATGAAAGTAATCTCAAGGGAAGCATTTCAGAGGCTCCGATGGATGAAAGAACAGACTTGACTGCTAACATTCAAGATACAAATCCAAAAAAGAGGGCACAGAAGATCAATGGTCAGTCTTTTGCACCTCCAGATTCAGAAGTAAGCCACGCAGCAGCATTCGAGTGCACCAACCCTTGGAGGGAATTCCCAGAAATGCAACTCAAAAAACACCAGCCATATCTTCCAATGAAGGATCGTTTCAGCCACTTGCCATTTCATGGTACGGAACATCTCATCCAGGTTGATCAATCACAAGCAGATGCTTCAATTAGATCCGACCCATCAGTAATGGAGGGAGAAACTGCTGCCTGTATTGAAACCAATCCTTTGTATGCTGATTACACCAGCGATTACGCCGGTTCTGTTTGTTCCATAGGAAGTGCTGGTGGCTTTTCTGTGCAGTCCAAGACCTTTATGGGTAACGATCAGTCTTCAGAACTCGATTTCGGAAGGAAAACAGAGGGGTTTAATCAAAACTCTGTTTCTGACCAGGAATTTCACCAACGGAACCTACTTTTAGGAGGTGAGTTGGCTTCTGTGCCCTTGGAGGAGGACTTGAAATCCTTTTGGCTACAAGGTGAACGCTGCATGAACTCTGGACTGCATAATATTGAGATGCCAGAGTATTATGATCCAGGACTCACTGGGGAAGTTCCAATTCATTTGTTTGATACAGCTGAATATTCAGCAGTAGATCAAGGCCTTTTCATTGTATGATCTGCAACTTCTTCTCGTGTCTATTCAACGAATAATTTACCTCCTTGCGTGAAATGACTTTTGAAAGTTGCTAGTAACTTGTAGGTAATAGTCATATTGAAGGATTTCTACTTTTGAGGACTGGGATAATTTTGTTTCCCATTCTGCTAGGTTTTGGCAAGTATATATAGAAGTGGGTGATGAGATCCTCAACTTCATTGTTTCGTAGCTGTTTCATCAAGGGTTGTACCCTCCCCAGAGGGTCATGTTCTTCACATTAAATCTAATGCATTAAAATTTTTGATGATGTGATCATGATTTAATCGCAATTTGATATGGCTATCGAGTGGTTTCTCGTTCATTTCCTTCTAATCATGAGACACTGTCTATAATAACCATGAAGATGTCTTAATAGTTCAGTGAACAAGGAAAGAATCTCCATTCACAAGCATCTTTATGGCATTAAAAATAGGATATTATGCGAAAAGCTTCTTCAGGCCAAACATCAAGAGCACGAAGATGATTCAGATTCAGAGGCTAAACATTAGATAAACCTGCCTATATTTCTATTCATATGGCTATATAACATCACACGAGAGGATGCAAATCTAAATGCCGTGTCTCCTTTACACTTTTAACTACAGAATGATCCTAGGTCAAAACTCATCAAACCTAAATAGGTAACAACTGTAAGAATACAATTTCCCAGATATCAACAGACAGGGACTAAAAGATCTTCAAATTGTGGGAACTGGGAACACACCACAAAATAAAATCCTCTAATCATCCCTGTAGAATCAAATCAAACGTCCGTTATATCAAAAGGGGATTATGCCCATCGCCTTTGACATGGTGATCTTCTCTGTTCTCAAGGCTGAATGTTTGGAGGAGCATTCTCCTGTCTGACCTCCTTTGATAGTGAAGTGACCGATCCCCTCATTGTTTGGTTCCTTTTTTCTGTAACACTTTTAGGAGTACTGATACCAGTGGGAGGCCTCCAAGATTTTCGAGAGTTTTTGCAATGGCAAGTACTGGAAGTTGCTCTGCTTGCAGTTTTTGGTGACTGAGGCCGTGTAAGTGAAGTCTGCCGAGAGAATAAGTTAAAATAAGAAGTTAGAAGCACAACATAACCCAAGTAAAAAGAGAAGTATGCATAAAATAATATATCTGTGGAAAGAGAAAAGGCATCTCCAATTGGGCATGAAAAAAGATCATAATAGAAAGGAAAGAACTTCAGGGGACTGCTGTTAGGTTTGATAGAACAATATTTGACGACTTTTTCTAGGAAGAATTAAATGATAAAGCTAGCTTGTTAAAACTATTGACTCACTATGATATTATTAATAATTTTTACTAACAACACAGATAAGACTGAGCATCCTAACAGATCAGAGAAGCTAAGGGAAGCAGGATGACTGACATGGTCATAAACTTTTTCATCTGTACGGACAAAGTTGCTAGACAAGGAAATTTTTTTTTCCAATCATATATTCACAGCTTCCATGACACTTGAGGAAAGTGGAAACATTAAAAGCATCTTTCAAAACCTTCACAGTTTTCAGTCCAAAATGTTAATGCAAGAATCAGACAAGTAACAAGGCAAAGTACCTTTTTCATCTCGTTACTTGACAAACGCAGTCCACCATTATTGTCCCCCTTTACTTTGGGTTTAAAGCCACTGCACTGCTGCAACTTCCTGTGATCATGCTCTGTTTTCGCCTGAAAGAAGATCAAAATAAAAGATGCTGAGTGATTCATCAAATACACACAACAATGCTGAGATCTGTTTATTGAATACTTAAAAGAGGAATGCCCTTAAAAGTCATTATCAGGAAGTCATGGGAATATATACACAAGCACTCGTTATTTAGATAATGCCATATTAACTTCGTTGTTTTCTGTGATTTCCCTGCAGTCATGTCATGTTATAATTCTTGATGTTTTAATAGCTATAACAAGGTAAAAAGGCCACTAATAAATTGCTATGCATCACAGTAGAAACTCCTAAAATCATCACATCAGCAGTAGCATTCTAAAGAAATCCACCTTGCTTTTCCTTTGCAGCTGCATTCTTTCTGCCTCCTTCGATTTGATTTCATCCACCCTTTGAAAGAACTGGAATACAATAGGAAAAGAACGTTATATTTTAAATGTTAGCATAAATTGCTAAGATATTAACTAAGGGCCAAGGACAAGAACTTGCCTCTTTGCGTTTTGCTACTCTTCCGTCACTTCTGAACCGAAAAGGTGATGGTATGGTCGAAGATTGTGGATGCCTTGTGCTTGGTGATTTTGGGCGTCTGTTCCCAACAAGTGGCAACAATTGTGTCATTTTATATGACAATCCATAAAGTGTGCGAACTAGAACAGTTTTGGGAACTTGTAAGGTGAACTTACACAACGGAAGGGGAGGACAGTTCAGTACTTGCAGTCACTCCTTTACACACTGACTTATTAAGTAGTCTTTCAGTCCTAAGATACAATCCATCAGAACATGTGAAAAAACTATTTATGCAATGCAATGAAATTTCGATAGAGATTATTGATAATAAGAAAGCACATTCAAACAGCACAATACCTTTTACCCCAAGACTGAGGATTCACTGAAGTTCGATTGAATAGATCACGAATTGCCTGCAGTAAAAAGAAAAAGAGAATTGTAGCAAACCACACACTTTTCTAGTAACAGGAGCATTGGCAAAGAAGAGGTCAAGTGAATACCCTAACGGATGTACGTGATGCAACTGGTTGATCTCTTGAAACATTAGGAGAATTTAAATTGAAATTTTTTATTCTGTTCTGTTGCAGCACTGAGTCTGTTTTTCTTGTTTCACCAACGCAAGAAGGAAGATTGATTGACATGTGGAGTGACCTAGCAGATGGTCTCTTCTTTTCGGCTGATCCTCTGACAGTTTTTTTGCTGTTTGAAACACTGCTTATTCTACTTCTGGGTTGTACTGTAGCCTTCCTCTCCGCAAGAGAATGCAAGGGTTCAAATACTGTAGCTTTCATTGACGATTTTGGAGAAGACTTCACTTCTCTTGCCTTAACTTGCCCTGGATTACCCTGAAGCAACAACATAATGAGTTTGTGAGGAGGCCACAATATTTACTCAAAAGGAAATTAAACATAGACGTAGAAAAAGAAAAAAAAATACCGGATCGTGCAGTTTTTCTAATTTGGGGGCTGCAACCTTCTCAACATTATCAAACTGGTTGGACTTATCAACTATAACAGAATTTTTCACTTCACGATTATCAACTATAACATCCTTCTGTAATTCATCTCTGGAAATTTCCACTTCACTTTTTAGCATATCACGTTTATCTTCATTTGTAAGAGCATAACTAACATCATATTTCTCATGCTGTTGAATGACAGTTACATCACTGTTCTCTTTTGAATTCATCTGAATGGATGAGTCATTGCAGTTTCCATCCCGAGTTTCAGAATCAAGAGTTTCACTAACCAATCCATCTACTTCTTGGACCAAGGCTGCTGCTTTCTGGGCTGCCTTCTTGTAATGAGCCTCAAAGTATGCTTTCTTCTCAGCAACAGAACCTGGTTTGGAGAATTTTTCGGCTTCTTCTACATAGCGATTGTGCGAGAAAACTGACCATTTCTCCCAATCTAGCCCCTCCGACATATATCTCCCAAAGGAGATCGAATCTCCAAGCAAACGAAGGGGGTCTACCTGAAATTATGACAAATAAATGCATTCATATTAGCAAGACACATCTTAAGAAAAATTTGGTACAGGCATGCTTAGCAAGAACAGGAACAGACACCTCTGGCATCAATCATGGTTTTAGTTAAAGAATGAGCAAAGCAGTTACGGACATCCCAAGGTATCATTACAGAGCAGTTTCTCATCAAACAAGCACAAAACAGACGGCAGTTTCTCGTAAACCAAACCAACCGAAAAATCAAAACCAAGCACTAAATCCAATAGACATTACAAACGGATTCATAATACGAAAGGGGGGAAAGATTCTCCAGAAATTTGAGCATCACACCCAGAAATCAAGAAATTTCGAAATAAACGCTTGACGCAGGACTCACCTTGTTGGCCATGCAAGGCGGAATGTCAGTGGGATTAGAGAAGGATTGAAGAAGACAAGTCGATTCACCCATCGCTCTGTAAAGACGAACACAAACTCAAAGAAACGAATAATCCCTCTGGCTCTTGTACTACTCACACTCCTGCGCTTAACAATATATTTGAAAGAAAAAAGAAAACGACTTTGCTTCTGGTTTTTCCTTTTTACGTGTCACTCATCATATATATGTGTATTTTCTCAGTCTCAATAATGAAAAACGACTCTTTCTGGATTTATCATTTCATTTTTCTGAATGTAAGTCCTACATAACGAAATCATATAAAAGGCTCCTCTCTCTTTTCTGGGTTCTTTTTTCTGAGTGGCCCACTAAGACTGAATTTGTATTCTCTTTTTCTCCAACGTCTAGTTTCTCTTCATTATTATATTGCCTCTTTCTTGTTCTCCCCTGTCCCTACTTCCATTGAAGCTTCCACATGGAGAAATCTCTGAGCAAGAACAGGTGTGTGTGTAGAAGGAAAAATGGAGAAGATTTGTTAGTTAAAAATAAGACTTTTATAAAGTGGTTGCTAAACAAATTTGTATATGCTAATATGTTAGAAAAACAAAGAAATACTAATTTAGATAGGTTTGGTTTTAATTTAGTTAAAGATACTTGGTGGATATTTTTGCAAGTCAATATGTGATAAATCTGATTTTCGTTTTTCAAAAATTTTGAACTAATGTTTTTTTTATGTTTAAGAAATTAAAACATTCCCTTCAAGTTTAGATCTTTTATAACTATTTAAAGTAATTTTCTAATTCACAAAATTCAAAATAACTCACAAGCTTGCTTAAGAGTTACTTATCTTACGCCTAACATTTGCCTTTTAAGTTTGAGCTTCCACTAAATAAGCAAAAATGATGGAAAATGTACCTCAAAAATAGTGAATCTCAGAAAGGTGATTCGAAATTTTAAATTCCAGACAGATAATAATTCCTCCCATGTATTTACCCAAGTTTAAAGGAAATTATCTGAATGCCCCTGTAATCATTATGAGACGTGTTCAGTTTTGGCAGGAAAGTCAAGGAGCTGAGAGATAAAAACTGTATTTTTAAGGAAGCCTTTTTAAACGGAACAGAATTAAATACGATGTATAAACTATACTTTCTAAATCATACATAAAAAGCAACGCTGTAAAAGATGTAATGTATTATTATATTTTATTAATGTAATTATATTATATTTCGTTATGATATATACATCTTTTTAGATTTTATAAATTTCTTTTATATATTTGTAAATATATATAATATATATATGTACATAGCAATATATTATTAAATTTATTAAGATATATATATTTTTATTATATTAAGATTTCCGTGTGGGTAAAAGTAATATATTTTTATTAAATTTTTAAATTACGAATTTCTTTTAAACTGCACGGCAATCCGTGGTATAAAAGAAATTCATTTTATAAAATATTTATAAAAAACTCTTTACTTTTTTAATTTTTACGTTTTATAAAATATTTATAAAAACCTATAAAAATAATACCTACATTTTTTAATTTATATGATTTAATTTTTTAAAAATTAATACTATTATTATAAATGAAATTATTATTATTTTAATTTCGTAATTATTATTTTAACTACAAATTAATTATTTTTAATAATTACATATAATAAAACTTATTTTCATTTAAATTTCATAATTATTATTAATTTTGCAGTTATATTTTAATAAATTTTATTATATTTGAAAATACAAAATGGCTACAAATTTTTAATAAATTATTTTAATAAGTCTTTGATAAAATAATTTTGAAAATTTATATAGGACTATAAAAATATAAATATTAATATTTAATTATAAATTATATTACTTTTACACCATGCAAATCTTAATTTAATAAAAATAAATATTTTAATAAAAATAAATTATATTATTTTTAAAAAAATGTTTGCATATTTTCATGCGGTGTAAATGTATTGTTTTGTATTAATTAATATATCACTATATACATATATATATATATTATATTTATAAAAGAAATTTATAAAATTTAAAAAGATATATATATTATAACGAAGCATAATATAATTATATTAATAAAATATAATAGTACATTACACCTTTTACACGGTTGCTTTTGAGGCACGATTTAGAAAGTGTAGTTTATACATCATACTTAATTCTGTTCGGTTTAAAAAGACGTCTTTAAAAATACAGTTTTTATCTCTCAGCTCTTTGACTCTCCTGTCAAAACTGAACACGTCTTATCATGATTACAGGGGTATTCAGATAATTTCTTTTAAACTTGGGTAGAGACACGAGAGGAACTATCATCTGTCTGGGATTTAAAATTTCGAATAACCTTTCTGGGATTCATTATTTTCAAAGTACTTTTCCGTCAATTTTCCACTAAATAATAATTATTTTTAATAAAACTCAAGATTATTTTAATCTTTTAATTTTTTTTTAACCACCAATCTTCACATAGCATCGCATTTAATGCTTCGGAGTTTCAGCCTTTCTCACTCAAACTTGCAGACCATGCTTGACTCCTCCCGCCGAATTCAAACCTAAAATTACATGTAAGACTTGCATCTTAATATTACTTACATGATACTAATTTAGGTTTTTTTGGTGTTTTTTCAGTGTAATATAACCAAAAAAAGATTAAACATATTTGCATAATCAATCTTTTATCATGAGCCGTAAAAGCTGAGCCATGAATAGGAGTAGGACCATTTGCATAATTTAGACTCACAAATTAAAATAAAATAAGTTATTTCAATATAAACATAATGAGAAAAAATATTTAATTAAATTAGATTCACAAATTAGTGTGTTTTTGAAATTGCCAACCATTTTGCCAATCATCACACAAACTTTTTGACAATGTGGTATTGTTCGTTGAAAGAATTCGTTTGCTAATACTATTTACTAATGATCAAATAAATATTACTAAGAAAGTAGTTAAAGAAAATATAAATACTAGATCATTAAGGAAAATAATGAGAAAAAATGGGTTTTTAAGAAAATATTGCTAAGAAAGCAGTTAAGAAAATACTAGTCCTCTGTTTCCTCCATCACACCAAACATTATTTCAACTTCATTTTCACTTCCACTTCTATCATAATTTCTTCTGTATACCAAACAACCCATTGATTTAAACCTTGCACTTATCAGAGAAATGAGTTAACTTTGAGCAAAAGAATTTGTAAAGTTAGATTTTACTTGACTTGCCATTTCTCATATAACTAAGAGTTCCACACAGTGAAGTTAAATACGCTCAATTCCTCCTCCTTATCAACAGAGTTAGATTTGATAGACATGGTTAATCCTTACAGTACCAACCAATATTCAAATTCTAACTCAAAAGATGCATATGCATCCATACTTGTTACAGTAGGATGGGAAAGTAAATCTGCCAAAAAAAGTTCCTCCTTCCCTTTACGAGACAGACATGATGCGGAAGCTATATCAATATACCCTCAAAACCTCTGTAGTCTCTATCTACTATCTGACGTTCCTTTCTCACCTCTCAATTTAACATGCCCTTTAAAAGTTGAAACTTGAAACAGTTCCATCAACCTACAAAAGCATTTTCTTCATGTACACAGATATGAATCGAATTATCAAAACCTATCACCTTTTTGCCGAGACTAGTTCCTGTGACTAATTCAAATTTCACCTTCCATCAAGCCCGCATAAGGAAATCCCATTCTAAGTCATATAATGCCTGTTAACCTTTTAAACCACATGAACCCCACTTACCACTTTTTTTCATCCAAGAACACAACTTCAAGTCTGTTTTACACCATGCAAAGCCTTTGTTTGCCCATCTAAGGATTAATGTCTTTAGCTCAAGTCCAAGGCGAAGAGAAACAGATACAAGAAAAAACCAGCTCAAGATCATGTTAATTACTTTTAACACAATTCATTAATCTGTTTTTGTTCAAGACACATACCATTTTAAAACATTTAGAACTTCAAGGACTGATTTTGAATTATTCTACTCTTGGAGCAAAGTTCATATATATACATCTTGAAACAGGAAAAAAAGAGTTATTGGACATGGATATCAAGGATCTTTGAGGAGGAGGAAGCCTTAGGTATGGTTATGTAGAGAACACCATCCTTAACCTCAGCCTTAATTTTTTCAAACACGACATTCTCTGGTAAAACAATCCTACTGTTATACCTTCCATAGCTCTTGGCAGACCACACTTCTCCATCATCATCATCTTCTTCTTCACCACCCTTCCTTCGCTCTTTCTGAGCCTTCACCACAAGCATCTTCTCCTCCACCCACACCTTCACATCCTCCTTGGCCATCCCAGGCATGTCAAATCTCATCTTGTACTCATTCTCTCCCTCTTTCACCTCCCACGGCGTCCTCCCCCTCCGGTAACCTCCCTGATCACTCGCCGGCATGGGCCACTCCCCGTTGCTAAACGCAAACGGGTCCTCCATCATTCTCTCCATCGTCTCCATCATCTGCTGCACCGTCTTGCCCGTAGGAAATCGGTCCCATAACCCTGCATTTATCATGATTCTGCTTTTAAAATTCCCCCTTTCAACGTTATATTCACCCCAAACTAGAGAATTATCCAGAAAATCACAACAGACAATCTTCGGATGCAATAAAATAGAATGTTCAAGTTTATTAGTAGTTTACCTACGGGTGGGGCAACTCTTCTTTTCGGGTGAGAGGGGTTCATGGGGGGTCTTCGAGGATGTTCAAGTCTGTCTCTGACATCCCCAGTGGCCATGACCTTGATGGGTTTGATTGAGTATGGAAAATTAAAAGATCTCGATGATAAAGACGATGATGACGAGCCATATGGCGCGGGAAGATGGACTCCCAGAAGTGAGGTTGAAGCCTGAGTCATATTCTAAATATAAGAGACTGACGATGACTCTACCAAAGCCAGGAATGATATTCACAGGAAAGGAGAGATATTGTGAGAGATATATATAGCAAGGGAGGGTTTTGTGTGAGGTAGAAAGAAGTGAAACTGAGACGAGAGAAAGAAGGGGTCGCTAGGAAAGAAGAAAATAGAGGGTTCTGGAAAGCTCGACGTGGACCTGAGATTCCCACTTTTCTAGATTTATCCACAGAAATGCCTTATCGCAAATTTCAGAGGGCCATGCGCCCGCTCTGCTCATACGAACCGCAGGCTTGTCTGTGTCCTGATTCTGTTTAGGCTTTATGGTGTTTGCTGACCCTCATCAATGTTTTTTTTACCAACTTAATGGATAGAAAACAAGGGGGTAAAGAAAATTTGAAAAGAAAATGTAACGAGAAATGAGTTTTTCTTTTTTTTATTGGGTGTGGGTTTCATCACATTTTCTCTCAACACATGAAGAGAAAATGGGGGGAGAATTCTTTTTCCTTATCTACCAACAGCTCTTTATTACATTTTTATTTTAAACCATTAAGTTTAACATATAATTTTTTAAAATTCTAATTATGACTTTTTTTTAAAAGGATGAGTTTTAAGATATATTCTAACATCTAATTTATTTTTTAATTGCTTACTTAAATCTCACAACTTTAAAAAGTATGATATATTTTTATATAAATTATTTTATTTTGAAATATAGTTACATGAAAATATATCTTTAATAAATAATTTGATTTTACATTATGCAATGATATTCATGTTAACACAAATTTTTATTATTATATTTAATTCGATATTATACTTGATATGTTTTAGAGATATTTTATTCATTCAACTATTTATTAAAATATTTTTATTTAAAGATATTTTAACCATTCAACTATTTGTTCATTTTTTATTCTCTCTGTTTCTCTCCTCCATCAAAATATGATGGGTGTAATATTTTATCTTCACTTTTCTTTTCTCTCATCCTATTTTTTTCCTCTCAATTTTTCTTTTCATCCAAACGGTGCCTTAGGGACAGCAATATTTGTGGTGCTTTAAAAAGTTTGGTCTGGACGGGGGAGGATGATGAATCAGACGACAGAACTAATGCATACCTTTGCTCAATGCTCAAACAAATGGGAGCGGGAGCGAATGCTCCCATTTAATACTTCAAATCACAATTGGTGATGGATTTATCAGTTGTGATTGTCTATTCACAATATTTTGAATCAATATTTAAATTCTCGTTTAAATATATCTTTTTAACACTAGATAATGATTTAAATGTGGTTGTCTTGGATAAAAAATAACTACAAACATAAAAAAATGTTTCAAAACACAAACATATATCGACACATAACATATATGATAATATATTTTCCTAATCAATATATACTATAATACTTCTCCACCTAGTCGCCCCTCTCTCATCGGCTCCAAAGCAAAACACGGCTCGCTTTCAAAAAAAAAAAAACGTCTCGTGCTCTAATCAACTCCGTTCGGCTTGATGTACGCGTCTTTCGGCTCCATTTAGGCTATGTTTGGTTTGATGGAGGGGAAAGGAAGGGGATGGATAGGAGGGAAAGGGAAGGGATGGAAGGGTATAAAGCTACTTTGTTTGGTTTAGTTAAAGGGGAAGGAAGGGGAATGATTTTTAATGATTCTTTGTTTGGTTCAG